>SMSQ01002312.1:0-62245 GCA_019453375.1 Ctenoplectra terminalis | reverse complement strand
CAGTTTCAAGCGGCAAGCCGCCATTTAAATTATCCGATTGAAATCATGAATCATGTAACCGTTAAATTTTGAATGGTCTGATTCAAATGTTAGGTTTATGTTTTCTGAATAAAGGGTGAAAGGAACAGGTAAACAGAATTCCTGTGAACAGTTTTAGGATAACACATTGCTGGAAGGGCCGAGGAAGGTTTCGAAATCACCAAAAGAAGGATCCACAGGGCAAAACAACGAACCGAAAATAGAAAGAGAGAAAGAGAAGGACAGGGTGGTTGCATGGGAGAGGGAATCGGAGTACAGTTCTGTGTCCCCCGCATCATGAATCATGCATTCTCATCCCCTAGGAATGAACTAGAGCGCTCTGCGGTCGCGCGACCCGTCCGACAAATAAACAATGTTATTTGTTCTCTGGGATCTCGACCCGTTCGCAGTGGTCCAAAAGATTTCGTGAGGATGGTACGGAAGGACGAGTGTCGGAGTTCCGCACTTTCGCAAACCAAAACGTTGAGAGAAAGGACGAGGATCCCTTTTCCCAGCCGCTATTTCTTTATCTCATTCTGACCCTATTTCCCTCTCATTTTCGCTTTCTCGTTGCTCCTCGTCACCGTTCTCCATTCGCTACCTTTATTTTCTGACAATCGGAACTGTCAACGACAGGGAAAACTCTTTTAACACTTTGACAGCCGCACATTTTTCGCATCGCCTTTAGATTAGCGCCGGCAATATTTACACGATCGTTTCTAGCATAATAATTAATAAAGAAAAGCGTTAAGATCACTGTTACACTATTTCTAATATTTGTTTAAAAATAGCATGGGTATGCATTAGTATACAAACATCGAAATGACGGCAAGAAACCATTTCCAGAAAATGGCTGTACAAAGTCACACAAACGTGACAGCGGCCGTCAGTGTGTTAAGCAACGATAGTGTTTGAACAAAAGTAGTGGGACAAAAGAGATACGTATAACCGACCCTATGTACAAATAATAAAACGTTTTTGATTTATTTTAAGGAACAATTAAGACATTTTGTACCTTATTTTTGTAAATTGATCGTTTGAATCAATTTGTTAATCCTCGTCCGTTCCCTGTGTCAATTTTATATATTTTTTTCACAGAAAGTGTGCATTGTGATGAATGTAAAAAGACAGAATGCGTTAAATATTATTTTATTATTTGAATGATCAGATTTCTTTTTATTTTTGATAAAAGAACTTGTAGATCTAATTACTTTTCTTTTCGTTATATTGATTTTTTATCATTGTGTCAATTTGACATCAAGGGACAAATTAAGTTGAACTAACAAAGGACATCGATTAGAAAAACTATTTTTAATATTATAAAAATTAGATTTTAAACGTTTTCCGTAGCTATATCTTCTACTAATCCTTATTAACCCTTTGCCTTATTATTATTTCAGCAACCATACATGTTAACGATAGCTATTTATTGCTATAATATCGTGTAAAATACAAAAAATTAAAATATTCTATGTAATTTACATTCGGTAATTCTCAATCTTATAAACTGAAACTACCGTGGAAATTAAAATTAAACTGTATTACTAATACACTGTACCTTTGTTGCATTTGTATCTTAATTTTCAACACGAGTGTGACTCGTGATTGTAAGGCAAGGGGTTAACAAAGGACGCCACTTAAGTGTAACATGCCGATTTTAATTAAATTTATATATGATATAGTGTTTAAAAAAATATCTGACATTTACTTTTTTTTTATCTTTAGTCATTCATATTTAGAGGTTGAAAACAGTCCTCAAGGTTAGGGATCAAAAATATATTTACCTCAATACTTTGGAAACTATTCGCACTATTAAAAATTGCATATTTTAGTTCAAACAATTTTTTTTCTGAAGTGAATAGTTTTTGAAATCTTGAGAAAAATGTATTTTTCATCCTTTACTTTAAGAGCTGTTTTCATCTTCTATAAATTAATGATTGCAGATACAAAAAGATGTGTAAAATAATTTTGAAACACTAAATTTAATTAAATCTAAATTTCATAATAATCTTACTATTATTCATAATAATACTAAATTTCATTAAAATCGGCATGTTACCCTTAAGTAGTGTCCCTCGTAAGAATAAAATATATTCACAAAATAAGTTTTGAAAATTGCTACACATTATTTTGAAAATTGCATAAATTATATTCGAAAGTGTCCAATGGATCACACATTTACAAACTGTGTTCATAAGTTCATTCAAATAATTTAATATAAATAATTCTTAAAGCTGTCATACTTTTATTTTAACTTCAGTTCTGTGTTTCTGTTGTACGCTTTAATTATTGTATTTTATACAATTTTACGGATATTCAATGTTCTGTTTAATAAGAAAGCAATTTATAAGCAATCATTTGACTTCGATTACAAAAACATTAAAACAAATAAACTTGGATAATTTCTTTTTTAGTACTATATATAAAATTCACCGCTTACCATTAGTAGAAAATCGACAATTGTAAATCATTAAGTCATTTACTCCTGTAATAAAAACTGATAGTTATTTACACCTGCGATTTACAACTTATTACTTAATTCGATGTACGTAGAATATAATTTTAATTTGTCATTTTCCTTCCTGTTGCAGATGAACCGTCCTATTCAAGTGAAGCCGGCGGACAGTGAAAACCGCGGAGGTAAGAACAAGCAGTCGAATCAGTATACTTCGTCATCAAATATCTATAATAAGATCGAATTTAAAAATAAACAAGATAGTTTTAGAGATATTTAAAATTTTAATCTAATCGAATCACTAATTTCTGACTTTTTTTAGCGCATATTTATATAGTGCTAGTACTCATTGCCCGAACTATTTACTAGAACCCAGCGGTAAAATAAAAATTTCTTAGTACATTAACCAATCACTTTTGATTGTTTAATATGTAAAAATTTTTAACATTCTACTTAACGCTATACCGGTGTTTTCTATTTCTCTCGAAAAGCTATTGTTCTATCAATAGGAAAGGTTATTGTGCAGGTTACTATTGAAAATTACAGTGCGTTCGCTTATAATAATTCAGAGTATGTAACGAAAGCTGCGTCATCGATGAAAAGCTCGAATAAAAAATAACCAATTTAATAGCGAGGAATGAAATTATTTATTGAATTGGAAAGCATTCATTGTAACGTGCAGTAATACATATTGACAACCCATACGTAACTTTCAATCTAGCAAAGATAAAAAAAGCACGTCCTGATAAAAATTCGTTTTCATATTAATATATGCATCGTTCTGAAGTTTCATATTATTCATAAATTTCTTGTCACTGGAAATAGCGCCGACATTTTCGCGATGGTTCAATTTATGTACTTCCACACAGGCTACAGTTTATAAAATGCACGTAAAGCGGGCTATTGAGCCCAATATATTAAAAAATAAGATGACAGTTAACTACTTATCAGTGAAGATAAAACGCAGTGAAACAAGTGGCACTGATATCCGTTCATTAATTTTCCTTATCGTCGCATATCTGTTTCTCATTACATTTCCGTTTAACTATTCTTCGTCATGGCGGTAGTTCATAAATATCAGAAAATTGTACTGTTATTGTTTTTCACAGATACCTACTTCATTTAAATAATGAAAAACTATATACTTTTTAATGAATAATTGATACGATAGTCTTCTTTGCACTCAAATAGCTTCGTTTCAATCTTGCAGAGAGAGTCTTCTAAACTGTAAACTTTTACTTTAATTAACGTGTTGATCTTGTTTGTGATAAATATAGCTAAACCTTATTATACACTTATTTTTGTTTTTCTTTGAAGCAAAATTAACACAGACGTCTGTACAAACTTTTAAAAAAAAGACTGCTTCGGTAAGGAAGACGCCGCAAGCATTACCTTGCTACTGTCGTAAATCTTTACTCAAGAAGAAATAGTTTTTTTTATTATTACAAAAGAGACGTCTTCTGTTCTTGTATCATAGAAGAAAGCTTCTTGTAACTTGAAAAATACGAATGACGTAAAATATCGCCCATAAACATAAAAATATGAGTATAACGCTAAGAAATTGTTTATTGCATATGGCGCATTAACTATATTCTTTCATATTTTTATAGGCCGTAAAAGATGAAAAATTTTTTGTTTCAAACAATTCCTTTTTATATGCGAAATAACAAACGATTAAGTTTTACAACAAATTTCCTTGCAATAGGATAACAGAGAATAAAAGATGAATAATTTATACAGTTAAAGATTTTCTCTATCTCGTACCGTTATAAAATTGTATCGAAAATACAGAAATCTAACTCGAACTTGAAAACTTTAAAAGTTAATTTTACTTTGCCAAAGTAAATTTTTGCAGAAAAAGTTATTACTTGTTTGTTCATTGTGTTCTATACACACGAAATTAAATAATAGCCAAAGTTCTTAAATTGAGTGATTTTTTTTATTACTGAAATTATGAATACTAATATAGAGCGTTGATACAACCGTTTATAAACGTAGCTAATTGTTTTTAGAATATAGAACATTATAACGTAATATCATCACTACCACGCTAACTAATAATAAATTGCGATTAATTTTCGTGTAACCAAACAATATTTTAAAAACAACTTGCATCGTTTTACCTTTGTATATACTTACACTCACAGAAATATGATGATAAACAAAGTTGTCACAATTTTTGCAACACGAATTACAATTTCACACAGCAGTGTGCTACAATTTTATAATTTTTGGAAACTTAGTTTCAATAATAGTAACATTCTTTTTATAATCACGAATACAAAAATAAGTGCATCTCGTTTCATAAAAATGAAACATTTAAAGCATACGAAATCATTTTTCATTGTATGCCATTAGTCTCCACGAAGCGTATACTTAAATACATTTTCACTTTCTCATACATATTTGACTATTTACATTAGTCAAATTAAAATGTTAATAAACACAAACTACTGTACAGGTATCAGAGCAACAAAAGTACAATTCTTTCTATTGTATAAAAGAAGAAGATCTACTTTTAAACGTGTATTCGTTTGTATCCTTGCATTACCACTCGAACGATCGACTTGTCTCGAACAGAACGAAATCTGTCGCGATATCTAAACGCACGATCAAAAATTCTGAATAACCCGTTCAAATATCGGTTCCCAAAATTCACGGAAACATGAACCCAAAGAACGTTATACCGAGCAATTCGGTGAAGTTGGTGCTGGCCCTCGATGTCGTTCGCTCAAACGAATCTGAATAGAAACGCGCACGAGGTAAATCGCGCAAAGGGCGGAAGGAGAACGAGGAACCGGGGAAAGGGAAGGACAAAGTATATGAGAAGACTAAGAAAGAGGAAGGCGAAAGGATGTAGTATTCAAGGAGAGACACCGAAGAAGCAGGAAAGCGGGTTAGAGACTGTGGCGCGGAAAGGGGGAGGGAGTAGATGAGGGGCCCCGTAATTCATATGCTAATCTTGCGTAGATGCCATTGTAATCTCCGGTCGCCTGCCTCGGTGTGGCCCCACAAAGCCTCAGCTTGACGCGGATGCAGGAGGAGTGATCCAAAGCTCAACGCTGTCACTGCTTCTACTGCTTCTGCTCTTCCTTCCATCGCCTTACTTACACGGTATACCTATGTACATGACGTATCCACGTAGTCGCAGACTTCAATCATGGTGTTACTGAACTTCGTCAACGATGTCGATCCGTCTTCGCTCCTCGCGACATCATTTACTGGCGGAAGTGGCCTTTTGTCGTCGTACACCAACCTCTGACTTGTTTTTTAGTATGTGATCTTGTATACCGTGCTCTTCTTATACATTTCCCGAGAATATTAAAGTTCTTACGATCGCAATATAAATACCATTGCTGTACGGGTATGTTCAAATGAAATTGGAGTTGTTGGAAAAATGAGTACAAAATTAATAGTCAACGAACAAACTTGAGGGAATATTTGACCGTTATTGCTTGAATCGAGATCATTTGACACGGATGTTATACACCCTCCGTCCCAAAAATAACAGGAATGACTTTAAAAATAACAGAACCAGTTAGAAAATCTTGACGAAAATCATTTTGTTTATTCGAAATATTCTCCCTCGATAGAATTACAACGATTTGCACGTTCGAAAAGTGCATCAAATGACTTTTTATGCTCCTGATTGGAATTGTGTTGAGATTGATTGTCGTTGTTCGTTGAATATCTTCAATTGATGTAAAACGGTTTCCTTTCATCGCCAAATGCAGCTTGGGGAATAGAAAATAGTCGCAGGGAGCCAAATAGGGTGAATACGGGGGATGTTGAAGTAAAAAAATTTGTTTTTCGACACAGAACTTAACGTTGGTTCTTTGCTCTTTATTCATTCTTCGACAAATGTATATCAACTACTGTTACTTAAATGCGTGTATCTTGGCTTCTAGCGAACGAAATGTCATAAAATTTTCAGAGGTTAATAACAATGGTTAACAAATCACAAATCGATCTGCCATTAATAGATAGCGCGACTAGATTTGTTAAACTAAAGCCATTCCGGTTATTTTTGGGACAAAGAGTGTACAATAAACAAGTAATTTCTATTTCCAATATCGAAACATTTTACAACGAAGTTACGTCCTTTAAAATTTTAACTCTTTTATTGCCAGCTCCAAGAAGATGGCACGTACGAAGATTGCCAAGCTCAATTCGATATTTACGTTTTCATGAAGGAATTAAAAATGAAGCAAATATATTGATTTCTTGAATATTAAGTACTGTCCGCGTGACACGAGAAGTCACGTGGAAAGAATGCGGATCTAATTGGTTAGAGTGGAAGGGACACGCCTCGTATCACACGCATTTGTTAATTCTTGCGTACTATTTACCGAAATGGTCACACATACTAATCGGATGTGCCGTCCCAGGTGACTTCTTGTGTGACGCGGACAGTAGTTATATTTGGTATTAGTTTTGAAACTGGACAGAGCCGTTAAATCGTTCGCTGGTAGTTTTCGCATAGCCAACCACAGTCGACGGATCGGCCAGCTGGCAATAAAATGGTTAATTGGCAATCAAAGCTTCGGTGTTATGAAATATATTTCTAAATTGAAATAGGTGGTAATAATATCGCATAATATATTAATAAATGTCAATGAATGTTACTTATAAAGTACATCAGCTTATACCATTTCGGTTACCATTTTCATAATTCATCCAGAAAGGCATCAGGTATAATAAAATAGATGACTATGATACAATTTTATGTTTACAAACTGATGTTTAAAATTAAGGATGCTATGAATGTTCTTTGCAATCGTCTTACCATCGAGAATGGTCTCTTCGCATTTTCTGCGTTAATGATTGCTCTTTATAATACAGGCCGTTCCACAACCCTCGTCACGCAGCTTAATTACATTATTTTATAGATTCCTTTGTATTATAGTAAGACTTTACTGGACAAAGTAATATCCCATTAACAGTACAAAAGATAAATCAAGTTTTAATTGCGAGACGTTGCTAAATTAAAGCGTTAAATTGGAAAATAGTTCTGACATCTGGAACTTATCTCACAGTTGCTTCACCAATTATGTTACTCGCAATTTATTCAAGACGTAACCCACAAATTACTACGATATTTCTCTTCTATACTTAACGATCACGGCATTAATTGTACAATGCTTTATATATAATGCTATTGTGCTTGCTTTGTTTACCTTGGCGTAAAAAAAAGGAAAAGAAACAGTTTCCAAAACGTTGAAATCGTAGTTCGAGTTACGTTGATTGTTTGCAGAAATGTAACGCAAGTAAATGACATGTTAATTAAACTTTTTAATGTAAATTATAATAAACTGGAAAGTTGGAAATAATTTAATAGCGCGGAGTATGCTCAATTCGAAACTCCATTGAATTAAACTGTGAGCAGCAAAATTCGATAATATTTCAACTTTTTTAACATTTTTCAAACATGTAAACTCTGCTTCGAAACGTTTTCTGGCCAAAGACCAGTATATAGGTACTCTGTTGCTCCAGAGCTTAAATAAATATCGGAGTGTATTCTGTTTAAATCAACAAACTCTTAATTTCGTATTTCTTTTGATGCATTTATTTAAATTTGCATCGCGTAGGAAGAAAAAACAGACGCTCGGAGCAACTACTTACAGAGGTGATCTTAAGAAAAGTGGAGAAACAGATTCTCGGTGGATTTCTCGCGCTGTTCAAACTTAAATATGGTCGATCGTCTCGTAAAAGCAGGCGGAATTAAATGTACAACAACGGAAACAGATTTGAGAAATGCGTATCTCGCGCGGAAGTTGGTTGAACTCAAGGGTAGCCGAAGTTCCTGCGAGTGGATAAGGGTAGGTGGTGTAGTAGAGCAGCTAGTTGAGCAAGTAGATAAGTTTCGATCCCTCGGCGAGCCACCTTGCTTCCACCGCCATCACTCGCCCTACTATGTTCGAGCAGATAAACGTATCCTAGGATATCGGGACTCTCGAAGGCTACCTTCATTGCTGGCAACTTTGAGTTAGCCGACGTGATGCAAGCTGCCTTGGTCCGAAGCCGTTCCAAGAAATCCTTGTGGATTATGAGAGGACAACGTGCTTCTTCGCAGGCCGGAAAATTATATCGTAAATAGTACAGGGTAGGATAAAGTTACGTGTGGGTCTCTAATTATAGCATACTTAACGATTGAAAGCTCGTTAAGCAAAGTAAGAATTTGCGCTGAATTAAATCATTAATCGGTGATATTCGATTCAGGAAAATGTTTCATTAGCTTCTTCTTCGAGGAATTTTTGTTTCGTTAAAAATTTTCTTATCGACGTTGAAATGTTGTTACTGGACAACCTTAAAAAAAAAAAGAAGAAGCGAATAAATACAAATTTGTTAAAAATCTATGAAATTAAAAATGGTATTTTTGTTCTACTTATTTTCTGAATTTAGATTATTATTGCTACTATTCGTGTACATTGTTGCATTTTCCATTAACCACGATTTTATATTTTAGAGGCCACAATATTTTGAAGATACTCGCATAAAATTTCACACGCGAACTAGATCAATGTGAATTATATAATTGAACGTTTTGGAACTGACGTTAAAAATAAGTGTATTGATATAAGCATTAGGGACGCCTCAATAAAAATTGCTCAACTCTGGCTTCAAAGTTCTCATGTTAGTTCAGATCGCTTCATGCATAATTTTCGTAGACCTTTAGAAAAATAAAAGTTTTGAAATATCGGAGAACCGATCGATTATAGGTAAAAATTGTAGTTTAAGCTTCGTTAGGTATTATCATAAAAATACAGCGTTATCGAACGCTCTTCCTCTTACCGAATAAAAATAGCGCAACAAAAATTGCAAATACATGGAAAACATTGTGAAGTTAAAAACATCTGATTGTTAAAATTTTTTTAACATTACGGAAACCGTACTTATAACAATAATATCGTATAACTTCGCTGCAGGATGTAATATTTTGGATAATACAGTAACAAACTATCGTTCTTCAATTCGTGTTAATTTTGAAAAATACAGTTAAACGAGGATAATCAATCTGCTCTATAAATCAGAATTACGTCTGTATTGAAATGACCGAAGTTGTAACGATGTGATTAATTTTCAACTTTTTTACGTTTTCCAATATCATTTTCTTCCTTGCTTTAATCGAATCAGCGCGATAATAGGAGGGTAAGAACAAAAACCATTTTAAAGGAGGAATCGAAAGAAAGATCACCGTGTTAGCGAGCTGGAGTGAGAAAAGGAAGCACGGTGTCAAACAGTATGTTCGCTTTGTTCTCGAAGTCCAGCGAGAAGATAATTTCCCGAGGGTTAATTCCTTCCTCGATTTCTTGGAGGCCCTAGCAGGGAAAGGAAACGCGAAGGGCACGTTAACGCTTAGCTCGAGCGACAAAGGTCCAATTCTCGGTCCCCACGGTGTCCTGGCACGACAATGGGAACAAACGCTCGATGAAAAGTACTCGGGGCTAAAGGAAGGAGAATTCCCTGTCAAGGAATGGCGGAAGGAAGTGTGAGAAAGTGAAGGAGGTTGGGTGAGAATGGGTAGGGTGGACGAAGGGGTAAGAATCCGTGGAGAACAGGGATGCAACGAGGCTGCAAGTCAGGCGAGAATCTAATTTCCCGAGACAAATCCTTAAATGTGCCCTGGAGCCTGGCTGGAAGGCGCGAGTCAAGCCAGCAGCTGGAATGAGCTCGCGTCTAGCAGCCGCGACGACGACCTTTAACTTGGTTCGCCAATTTTGCATCTCCATAACCTCGCGAGAACGCGTCATTAAGTTCATTCACGCGGGAAACGCGATGAATCGAAAGCACAATCCGCTGCCACGTTATCCGAGGAATGCAAAAATTTTGCGATAAAACGGTTACGCCCGATTGAGATTCTCTCTCTACCAACCGTATGGTGAACTTTGAAACTTCCGGTTAATGCGAAGACTATCTTGCAGTTTTAACGCGGTTCTTAAATGTACGAGTCTTCCCGAAACTTTAGTCTATAAATAACTACCGATGAACGTTATATCTTTAGACCCTACAATGTTTCGTCTTTTCTTGATCCATGTCAAGTACTTTTTTTATATTTGAATATATTTTAACAGCGTCTGTCATACGATTTCAGTGCCTATTATCAGTAAACCTGTTACCGTATAATATTTTTTCGAACTTTGCAAAAACATGCTACGATACATGCAAACCAATAGGATTTATTTAAACATATATGTATATCTTATATTGTCATAATAAATTAATTATCTTTTTTACATGCAACAATAATATTCTAGTCGGATTCTCTAAACCGTTAGGACATGTTGCAACTTTCCATCTGATCGGTTGGAAAAAAAAACGAAAGAAATATGCCACACTGTACAAATCAAGCTAAAGCAAACACATTCGATTGAGCTTCTGCAGGGAGGGGATGTTGAATAGTGTTGCAAGGATACATATAGGCAACGACGACAACAAATGGTGTACTTTGGGCCCAATGGCATTTCTTTGTTTCTGTTCTGTATTCCAGAGTACATGATGGACGACGGGAGCACCAGTGCCATCTTCTGGAAGTAGGAGGCACCGGTGGCGGCCGCTGAAGGTAACTTCGACTTCCAGGAGATAGCTAGCTTCCTTCCAGTACCTCTATTCTTCTTCTCCGCAAATCGGCAGAAGGAGAACCTTTCTAAGAGAAAAAAGAAAGAAAAGAAACGTATTTTCCTCTCTCATCACGCCATCACCGCTGATTCAGCCAGCACAGCTCGCCGCAAAGTTCATTTTGCTGCTCGCTAGTGTTTGACCCAGGAATCCCAGCATACCTTCACGAATTTCCCATCCCTTTCATACTGCTGTCCAATTTCTTGACCCGATGCACAGCCGGCATATATCCATCTTCAAAAGAAAGCAGAATCAAAATTCCGAGTACCGCGGTAAAAATAATTTTCGGTCTCGTCAAATTTTATCGAAGCTCAAAATTTCTCATTCTGTAAAAATTGATAACTCGAGTTTTTAAACGTCAACCATAATTGTTAATATGACTCAATTTCAATAGCAACTGTTCTTCGACTTTTGCAATCAAATTTTCTATGAACAAATTGAAATGCCTTATATCGTGTTTATCCTCGAAAAAGATAATCATTTAATTTTCGTGTAATTCGACTCGTGGAATGTAACACGTCTTTTACTGAAGACCTATCTCCGTTTCGACTACCGTTCCGTTGTTCCTAATCCATTTCATCCGAAAACACGGATATACAACGTGATACTCTATAAGGTATTATAAATGATGTTGTGCGTGCCCACATGCGTGAACCTTTATTTAGTAGCCGTAAACTTGTCGTTCGTGTTTTTGCTCTAGTTATTGCGCACCGGCGTTATCACACTGTTAAAACCTGGTTAAAGCGGTATCTGTGTGGACGCTCTTAGAGCTTTTTGAATTCTTCTCCCGTATTCGATACGCTAAACTAGCCAATCGTTTGACTATTAAAAGAACACTTAAAAAATAAATGACAGAGATATAAAAAGTCATCTTAGAGCGTCTACCGACCGTATCTTACAGAGAACTTCCTTTTTTACTCCGAAGGCCGAATATATATCGTATGCCTCGTAAAATCCAGGTTCCTTAATGAATTCCAGTTCCAACTTCACCTTATCCGTTCGTATGGGCAACCACCTTAAGCGTATATATATATATTTATCTGTTTAACTATATATATATACACACACTCTATACCGCTCTTTACAGCTATGACCATAAAATAGTGGCTCGCTCGTTGGATGTGTTGTCTCGTTCGTTGTCGATGTGTTTTTTTATCACCTTTGTAAATATTTTCTGATTATGATGTCAGCTACGTTTATCTTATTGTATTACTTAGATATGATTCTATATGAAAACTTTTTGCCCCTTTTATCCCTTCCATTATGCCAGACTCCTAAGAAATTTTCACGATATTCCTATTTGCCACGTCTTTTTTCACGTAGCCCCAGTCGATTTTGCACACCCACGATTACTTATTATCATTATTATACAGGGGTACACGGACAAACAGGATACACATTCAGTGCAGATATTTCTAAAAAAAAAAAAAAAGGAAAAAAGAAAAAAAACATTTATCTTTGTCATCTATTAAATTGATTGGTCTATAACGACGGACGTGGCACGACGAAGATGAAAATTTCAACAAGCTTGCAAAAAAAGATTTTACCGAATTCAGTCGATCATTAGCTATAGTTATATAGAATGATTTCAAATAAATCGCTAAACTTTGGAATGGTAGTACATTTACTTGAAAGCTAAAAACATTTCTTATATTTAAAAAATAAAACATTTCTTATATTAAAAAAGAGCTTTTATCTTCAAGCTATAATCGTTTGTCGTATGCAACTGAATTTTGCAATAGTACGTGCTTACTTTATAAAATCTAATTTTTTTTTTCCCGTTTACTATTATAATTATTATCTAACGACCTACCTGTTTACGATATAATTTTCGTATTTCAAATTTTGTAATGCAAAGTAATATTTGAATTCCTTCGTTTTCGTAATACGCATAATTCTCTGTTTCGAATAAACGCGTGAAATTATTGTAATTGTGAATAGCAACATTGTAAATGAATATCATGCATTACATGAAAATTGCCAGTACTGTCGAAATTCATAAATCAATTAATACCACGAGGATTCTCGTGCGTTCGCTGACGATTGCTACGTAAATTTCCAATAATTTCACATCAGAAAATAACAACGATGCTTATAGCAGTACGTTGCAAATTCAAAATGATTATTACTTAAAGAAAAACGATTTTCAACGTAAGTAGATTGTACCTTGAAAAGTTTAGCGACCTGTTGTACGATTACAGTACACGCATATATTTTACAGCTAGTTCACGCAATAAAGGCGTAAAAGTAACGGAGACGCAATCAGACCCTAATGTGCTCCACAAAATGATAAATAATGCTACAATTATTAGGTCGATTCCTTTCATTTTTCATTGTTGCGTATAAGTTAGAAATAGCTGCAGATTGTTGAAAGAACAATCATTAAGTGGCGTGTGACCCTTTATAAGCGATATGTTGATCTCAGCACCACGCGGAATGTTCGTTGGTGGTAACGTTTACGACTCAATCATTTCTTATTAAGTCATGAGTAATGATTTAAATTGCAATTATCGAGATGTAAACCATTCGTGAATATAAATGTAAAAAGTATGCGTTGAAAAGTGTTCGTGCATAATGACTGTGAAAAAGTTGAAAAGTTAATGTAGACACCAGCGTTAAAAGTTCCGCTCGTGGTTGAGTCGCTTGTACGCCCCATCTGGTTTTTACGCGAATTCCATTTTTTCTCCATCTGTTTCTTCGGCTTGTGGTGTAGGATGTAGGATTGAAATTGATTGAATTACTTTAATTTCCTTAATTGTCGTTATTTTATTACCTTCTAATTCCCATTGAAATACATTAACATTACTGTTCACACGTATACGTCGTGCTACATATTATTATCAATGTATTACGAACGATATTTTATTATCTTTGTCATTTTATATTCGTTACATATACCCATATAGTAAAAGCATATGTATATACATATACATTAATGCAGTTTCAAACTGTTAAATGCAAACGAAAAGTCTAGCCATAATAGGCTACGTGTCCATGTATATTTGCATATTAACACAGATCGTATATGTATATATCTATATACGTATAAAAAATATATAGATATACATATATATATATGTGTGTATCTATTACCCTTACCTCCTTCCCCTTAGGATGGTGGATGCTGGTGTAACCGTGTAACTTTGTCGTTTTCGGTGTTAGCCGCAACATCTCTTCTAATGCCTAAAAAGCGCTATAAGCGAAACCAGCCCAATTCTAACACACAAACTAACATATTTCTTTGTTTTTTTTCTCTGTTCTCTCTCTTTCAACACGCTGCCGACCCGCAGACAGAAAGCTGTTCGTGGGAATGCTCAGCAAGCAACAAACAGAAGACGATGTCAGACAGTTGTTCACTGCCTTTGGCACAATAGAGGAGTGTACCATCCTCCGAGGACCCGACGGCAGTAGCAGAGGTGAGTAACAGATATTAATTCTATTCGAACCTTTAATAATACTGAAAATAGGCAAAATAAAAGTTTAATGCTTTAATAAAGGTTCTGAAGAAAAATTAATTTTTGTAGAATGAATAATTAATTAACAATAATATAGTAATTTGTATTACAAAAGGTTATACGATTTGATATTCTCACATTGCCAACTACACGAGGTACGTTTATTTATTGCATAAAATATACCTGAAAAGTTTTTAAGGAATGCTACGTTATGGGAAATATTAACCCTTAGCGCTCCTTTGGCTCCGCTACGGAGACATTTCGCTTTCAACACGGNCAGATATTAATTCTATTCGAACCTTTAATAATACTGAAAATAGGCAAAATAAAAGTTTAATGCTTTAATAAAGGTTCTGAAGAAAAATTAATTTTTGTAGAATGAATAATTAATTAACAATAATATAGTAATTTGTATTACAAAAGGTTATACGATTTGATATTCTCACATTGCCAACTACACGAGGTACGTTTATTTATTGCATAAAATATACCTGAAAAGTTTTTAAGGAATGCTACGTTATGGGAAATATTAACCCTTAGCGCTCCTTTGGCTCCGCTACGGAGACATTTCGCTTTAAACACGGTTACGCTCAATTTCCAAAGATATCGCACCGTGATGATTTACAAAATTAAAAATTTATGTTTCCTTTACGAGAGGAAAAAGGATATTTGTAAAATGAAAAAAAATAAAATTTCTTTTCTTCAGTGATGAAGAATCGCGTGGAGTGCAAAGGGTTAACATAAAATATTTAAATGAAGCTCATTGTATTTCTCTAAAGGTACTGTGGATCGAATTCCATAGAACAGAGTACGAAGGTAAATGTTACGAATGTTACAGTGAAAATGGGAGATTTCTTCAAACGGTAAGCAATGTATCAACATTCGTTGTCGTGGAACACTTCTAATAATACAAGTAATTTTTTAATAACAAACATCTTGTACTTTTCATCATTTAATATGCCCTCAACGAAACATAGTCCGATAATTTTATCCTTCAAGATACCGTACCATACATTAAAGCTCCAAAGACGTTGATATACAACGTTGCAAAGCTATCGAGAATTCTCAATGGACCAATAATGTCATACTACTAGGGATGTGCAGGCAGTCGCATATGTAGGGTTTCCGAGCAGTCGGGTCGGGCAGGCTCGGTGGGTTTCCGCGACATACGAATTACTCGGGTCTCCTATAACCTTCGGGTCGAGTCAGAACTTTAATATACCTTTAGAAATATTTTTAGCTATAATAGTATATTTTTATTTTGAATTTACGCAGGACGTAGAGGAGCTACGTGTTTTACATACTAATTCAGAATAAAAGCGTGCTACTTTAGCTCAAAGTATTTCTAAGAATATATCAAAGTTTCTATCTTATAATCATGTAACGATCTTTCTCTTTATATTTAAAAATTATTAGTTGTGTATTATTAAACACTTGATGCACATATGTACTACAAACGCGATTTGTTGTGACTTAACACTAAAACTATCAAAGCGGTCAAAACGATCGGCTTGTAATTTCTCATAGAAATTATATAAATTTACAACGATTCAGTTTGGGGAATTTTTCGTGATTTTCTAGAATACCTTCCATTTTTATTTCTTTAGGTACAAATAGGTCTACTTTAACACTAGATTTACGGAACCCGTAAATTTGACTCAGATTTCGTGCTTAAGTTCAGCAATCATGCATGCGGAAAGTGTAAACACGAAATAGAATTTACATACGAAAAGTGTACTAAATAAATCTCTGCTAATAAAATTTATTAATTTGAAGTAAACCGAATTAATGATATTATAAAAAATTTGTATTTCAATGTACCCATCAAAATAAACCGATCGATGTCCGTAAACCTAGTGTTAATCGTCGGTACGTTTAGTGTTAAGTACAAGATTATAGAGAAACGGCGAGGAGAGCTGCGAGTAGAGCGAAGAGCGAAGAGCGACGAGACTATCAAAACGATGCGATGCATGTTTATAGTAAAACGGAGAGCAACGGGGAACAAAACACTATAGCGAGCTATTTTGCTTCAATGTATCTGATAATATTATTCGAATTTTAGTATTGGTGGATCAATAAATTATACGACTACTGCCTAGAACAGAATGTTCGCAGCTGCGATGATCACCGCTAGCAGAAACAAACATTTTTGTTTTCAGATGCACTGTTGTTCTCATTCCTCACCGCTTAGCTCGTCTATAATTTTATGAGTAATGAAATCGCGAAGACTATGAAATCGTAACATGACAATATTGAGATTCCGTTCAAATCTCACACGATTCTTTCTAAGTTGACCCGAAAGTGTTGAGTTACCGGGAATCGTGAGGCTACTCGAGGATTCGTACATTGCGGGCACCCATCTAAGCCTGTCCGATTTTCCCCGATTCGATCCGAAGCTGTAATTTCGAGTTTACACACACTATTACTAATAATAGACATAATACTGTGGGGATATTATTAACACGTTGACCGCCACGCCGAAATCACATATTTTTCTCAGGACGCCATACCGGTAAATAGAAAATTTGATAAAAATGAATCTCATTTTTGATCTTCTAATAAAAATTTTTAATTGTTGAATAGTGCACATTTGATTTCACAGTATTCTCTAATTGGCGATGATGTTCAAAATTCATTAACTGTCAATGTTCAAAACTCTTATTATAAACATTTGAAGCACTCTGGTTAACGATGACCGCCGTGGCGCTACAGGAGAAACAATCTGTGGTCACATATGACCATCGTGGTGTAATATTACGGTCAACGTGTTAAGTGGTGCAGCTTTTTGGTAGTAATTGATAAGTTTTATTCAAAAATATCCGACGCTCACTCCTCGATACACTGGCAGCCAAAAAGCTGTTCTCTTAATTCTACCTTCGCTTTTATGCAGTCATCCGACACGTACATTCAATCACGAATTCACACACGTATTCACACACTCTACGTTTAGTCCTATCGCGCATGCATTCTTACTCGGTTAAAATTGTCAATCGGAACAAACACTGTTCATTTACATCTTAGTTGGCCCAAACACTCTTCATTCGTGTCTTGATCTTTTCCTGACACTATCACTCGACCCAAACACTCTTTCCTAACACCTCGTTCATATCAAACACTCTTTTCTCGCACCCCACAATACCATATTATAATTATGGTATCACAATGGAAGTAATAAAGTAATGTTGTATTTTTACTCTAGTTTAAAGTTTACTAATATAATATAATTATTGAGAATGCGAAAACACGTGGTGTACACGACTGTGCAGTTCTTCGCCATATTCGAGACTGACTCGAGACGACCTGACTTATTTTTTATTGTTAGTAAAACAGGAAGACATTGTTATCCTTAACATACCATTAATATATAAATGATTAAATTATATAAATGTAAATATCATAAAAATGAATTTCATTTAAAAATCAAGAAATGATTTAACATTGATACTTTACTACTTAAGAACATTTTAAGGTCACGATTTTATAAATAATTGCACTTGACTTTATGTCGGTTACAGCATCGCATTGTATAAAATAAATAATATGTAAAAAGTTGCCTGCAATATGTAAAACCCTGAAATAATCATTAAAATGATCTAAAAGAAAGTTTTTAATAATAGCATCCCCTTGATCATTATTTAATATCATCAATACCAGCAAAAAGAATTTAGACGTTCGTAACAAGTAGGATTCCCTGCACTTGTCTAGTATTTCAACTTTTTAATTTAAAAATATGCTTGTCAATTTTGCGATATTACCTTTGAATCCATGCTGCATATGAACCAGTGAAAAATCTTTCACAATCGGTGTTTGAAAATACTCAAAGTCCTGATTAAAGAATAAAGGAAAATAAAAGATTTCCTTATAATTTCATCGTTTCATCTCTTCGTTACGCATAGTGAAATGAATTTCGTAATACGGTCGTAATGAGCTACGAAGCTTACAGCTTTTTGTACACTAAAAGAAAAAAAAAAGAAAGAAAAAAAAATCAAATATTCTAGAGATACCTTGTCCTTAAAAAAGTAGGATTGAGAATAAAGATAAGCCAAGTCTGCGAAATCCATCATAGAATACTGGAATAAATAGTTGTCTCAAAGGAAGCAATTGCCTCGGAGGAATATCTCACTCGCGCATGCAATTCTAATAATGACGCACGACTAAACTGACGGGAAAGAAGTGGTTCAAGAGGATGGCATTTGAAGATTTGCTGTTACTACTGCTATGTTTATACCTACTGCAGTTACGTAGAAGAAAGAACGAAATTCACGGATCAGTAAAGGTTGCCTTTGCGATGGTGAACTGCAAGGGAAAGGAAGACGAAACTCGAGGAAGCTCAGATGGGGCAGGAAAGGCAATAATTTCCGCTGGTCGAGCCAGTGAAATTTAAATATTTTCGTATAAAAATGAAGGCTATGAGTAATGGGATGTCGGTTGGGTTTCTAGAAGGTTTAACAGCAAAGGAGGAGAAATAGTCTGGCAAAACGATTAAGGCAAAGATATAAATGAAGGAAACAGGATATAAGAAAAAAGGAGGACAAAGAAAAAGAGACAGTGAGATGAAGTAAGTTACAGAAAGACGTAAAGAAAGAGGAGAGGAGTGAACAGACAAGCAGGCGCGAATGTAATTAAATTCCTCCCTGAAGTAAAACTTACTTTTAACAGTTAATAAGATTTTGATTCGTAGTCGGTGACCTAACGTAGCACCCATCGTCTTTGGCAGGTTTCGAAGGTTTGTAATGTGAAGGGAACTCCGTAGAAGAAGGTAAAGGCAATACTCGTGGGAAGACCCTTACGATGTTCCATGATACGCGCCTTTGCTTTACAAAGAACGAATCTCGTGCTCACCTATTTCTCCTTTCCTCTCTGCGTCAATTTTCTCTCTCTATCTTTTCTCTCTCTTTTTTTTCTTCAACCGTAACCTCCATCGTTGCCTCCGAGTCTCTTTATCGAAAACTGAGACGATGTTCTGCTCGTTTCGCAACCTTTTTAATTAAAATCACACGAACGCAAAACATCGTCGCTTTCTATGGGTTGATCGACAGTCCGGAACATTTCGCCAACCGCTTATAAGGATTGCTAATAATTTCAATATCGACATGTATTTTGCGACAAAAGAATGCTAGGAAAGAGCTAGGAAAATTGATTCGGGAATAAAACTTCAAGGGGAAATTGGTTTGAAAGTAATAATTATAGGGAATGCATCATTCAACTGCTTCATAATTGGTTACTCGAACGTTGGAACGTAAACGTTGCGAAAACACAATCTTATAAAATTAAAATACAAAATGTAAAATTATTAAAAATGAAAGAAAGATTAATTTTTTTTATATTTCTGCCGTGACTTGTTTGGCGCATAGAGAAAACATTCACATATTAAATAGAGTTATAAGTAATTGCCGATGCATGTAGTGAATTACGAACCTTTCTGAAAATTTCATAAGATCTGCAGTTACTCATGAACATTGTGCTTAATTTATTTCTAACGGTGTGACAGTCTAGAAAAAATTATAGGGAAGTACAAATTAAAGGAAAGTTAATTTTTTTGTGCGATTAAAATTCCGTAGCCAAAACAGTACATAAACCATGTGATGTGATAGTTCCAAAATAGTAATATATAACAACGGTAAAAAAGAAAAAAAATATATTATCTCGTCAATATCCGAACTGTATCAGAATACGTAATCTAAAATTGGTACATCAAGTTTCGTTTTGAAGCTTACAGTCTTTAAAATGAGCCAAAGCCAATTTAGTCGTTGAACGCTGATATATTTTTGTCAAGATCAGATTTTTTTCAATGTTTTTCAACTCGAGAATTACAATGGTACAATTGTAAAGAAAAAAAACTAATATGTAATAATCGAGATTATATTTTTGATTTATCTATTTTGTTTCTTTATATAGTAATAACATTGGTGTTAACACATTGGCGGCCGCTGTCATGTTCGTGTGACTTTGTACATCTATTTTCTGGAAATGGTTTCTTGCCGTCATTTCGATATTTGTATACCAATACATACCGATGATATTTTTAAAGAAACATTAAAAATAATGTAACAGTGATCTTAACTCTTTTCTTATTAATAATTATGCTAGGAACGATGGTGCAAATATTGCCGCCGCTAATCTACAGCGATGCGAAAAATGTGCGGCCGTCAAAGTGTTAACAAGGCAATAATTATTTATGAATAAACTCAATACGATGAAACACTATCTAACTGTTCGAAATAAATTTACGTAAACGGACGCAATTGCAATTATCCTTAAACGTCTGTAATCAAGTTTCGAAGGACGGGATATGGTTTCTACAGAAAGGCACCGATCGTTTATTCCGTACAACTCTATCGTTACATCCCCCGTCCTGGTTCCGCCCTGACGGAAACTTTCCGAACACGCTTCATCACCGGTCGCCTAGGCTCGCTTGAGTTTCATAACTAGCTAATCCGTGACGTAATAGAGAGATCAAGAAGATCTCTCCTCTACGACTTCATCTGTATATCGGTTTAGGTCTACCGCAGCAGCCAGCAGATGACGTATAACGTTCTAATCGTAAGTGAGTCTTATTTCAATAACAGTTTCCGTCGGACGTGCAATTTAAATGGTGAAATTTTTACTTTTCCATGATAATTTGAAAAAGAAAATTGTCTTCTACGATGGTCATTGGAGAAAATGAAATAATCAATGAAATTCATTATCTCTTTCCTTACAACAGACTTATAATTAAAGATATTAATTTTCATGTTAAGCAATTAATTAAAAAAATACTTGTGATGCCATATGAATTTCTGTTTTCATACTAAATGCTAAAAATGAAGAATGAGTTTCTGGAAACGTCGAAACCTCAAAACTGCTCGAAACCCAAGAAAGTTTCCAATTCTTGAAACTCGAAACTTTATACTTTTTTTGTAATTCGAAACTCTCGAAACTCAGGTGGTAAAAAATATAACATGGATAAATGAAAAATTGTTTTCAGCGTGCTCCGAAGTAAAAGAAGAAGTGGATTAATTCCGGAAACAATTCGGCTGTGTTCTTGAACAAGGATCTGAATCACACATTTTTGTATATTGTTATGTTTTTGTTTGTGTATCGTTGAACTATGGTCAATGAAGATTTGTGTAAAAATTTTGTCCAGACTTCAGTTTTTAGAATAAAATATTTCTCTTATAAAACAAAATCACCAGTTCAAGTTTCGTGAGCGTCGAGTTTCGAAAGTTTCTAGAGCTTTGAAATCTTACAAAGTTTCCGATTCGAGATTTGGAAATTTTAAAATTAAGTTAGCAATAGACACGCAGTGGTAGTCACTAATTAGTACTGGTAAAAATAAAGAGATTTGAAATAACAGTTAATAATTCCCCCTAATACGGACTTGTAAGCACTTAGGACACAGGGTAACAAATATCTTTTTGTCTCATAGATTTTGTTAAACATCGCCAAGAATTACAATCTTCTTGAAAGTTATTGGCAGTCCTCTCATTGTTCTCAAATAACTTCCCTTATCGGATGATACTACCTAGATTGGTAGTTCGAAAGGTAGCAAAAGACTTCTCGGTAACGAGGAGTTTAAGAAGGGAACTCGGTTCGACGATTTTATGGAAAGACACGACGGTTGTCTTCGTCATCGTTCAGGCGTTCCGCATTCCTCCAATGCCATAGTAACGACAGACTCTTCGTCCAATTATTTTTTCCTCGCTTCGAAACATTTCAACACCACTTCAGTGAACGAACTCGTTCTATTTTCTCGTTTTCGTGCCAACCTTTCCTCGCCTCGTTCCGTCTTCCCGCTCCCCTTCATTCTCTCTTTTCAATTCCCTTCAACTCCTTTTTTCGATGTACACAGGTCCCAACCGGACCACCCCTTAACACGGACCTCGAGCTCGCATTATTTCAATTGTGCGAGCAGCAATAATTCATCCCGATAAGAAGATTATAAAATGTTTATGAATAATGGAACGAAATACTATTCGAACCGAGTCCAAGGGTTCTTCTTCATACCCAAGCGTGGGAGGGTTGCACGTTGAGGTACTACCAACACTAAGGCCAATAATGCTACAGAGCCACCTTCGAAACGGGAGGCGAACTCCGTAACCGTGTATCCGCTTATTGTAAAACCGTGTATTGTAAACGTTAAACGAATATTGGTGCAACAGAACAATTCCGTATATTAACTTGTAATAACATCGCGCCCCTGCATTTCCGATCCTCCTTTCGTTGCAAAGCTTCTCCAACCTATTATTCATACCTGGTCTCTCGACTGTCAAGCGGTATTATGCCATCTTTAAACAGTTGTCATCGTCGGAAGATGCAAATAAGAAGATTACGTGTTACGTTTCTCCTTTCGTTCGATCTATTTCATTATTTATTAATAATGATTCTGTTTGACGCAGACATTTCTCTCCGATATCGTTTAACCCATTTTTAACTTCTTATTTGACTTTAATTTCGAACAGAAAATTTCGCGTATTTTCTAGCAATTTTTTTGAGCGAAAAGCCAATTGTTTACGTTTTCTCATAAATTATATCTTTGGAATTCAAATTTTTACCAATTGTAGTTGCGTGTCTGTTACTTAATTTTTGGTAGAGTTGGTTAGATTATGTATGTTAGTAAAATTTATTGTTATTACTATATAATTTAGTATTTATAACTTTTTGAAGTATGATGTTTCTTACAATTTCCAACGTGCAGGAAAGAATGTAAAACTTGAATTGGTTTTTTTTTGGGAGGTAACAAATTGCGTGCGTTACTATTGAAAGAACTTGAGCTACTATAATTTATATTATCATTCCGTGCACCTATGTTAGTAAATTCAAATTCAGTGTCACTATTTCGAACATTTTCGTAGTCCATTTTAGGATTGAAAATTAGTGGATGTATACGAGAGAGAAACTGCTCGTATCATGTATATACATTACCGCTCAAAAGTATCCAGACACTTGCTTATTTTTGGCAGAATATAATTTATGAGTTTGTTATTTAATTGTTATTGTTCCAGCCATGTGTAGCAGAATATTATAATAGGATAAAATTAAATATTGCGAATAAATTACTGAGCTAATATCCAATGAAAATGATATTAAAGTCTATAAATATCGAACCTTATGGAACTGTTTTGTTACTTGAAAAGCTCTTTGTATTTGGGTTATTTAATTGCTAACTGTTGGATTAAATAATGACGTTCTTCTCCAACAGTTAATTCAAACAATGTCCTTTTACAAATCGTGTATTTAATTTTAATATACTATTCCCAAATTTTTATTAATAGATAATTTTATTTCTGTAACATTTATGTACTAAAATCAGTAGAAGTTTATCAAGTTTACTTTATCAGTGTTCGGATATTTATAAGCGGTAGTGTATAACGTAAGTTTAGCGTATGAAAAAAAAACGAAAATATAATTATCTGTTGTCTGTGTTGATATAACGGTACTAAACTAATAAACAAAAATAATCGAGTGAGAAATATGCCACAACAGTAAATGATTGTTCTTGTCACCGCAAAGGTGTCATACGAGTTTCATAGTGAATTTGTATCGTCACCTCTAGCGTGATATACGAGTTCAAAGGGTTAACCTTCACGATTGATGTGCTTCCAAAAGAAGAGACCAAGTACTATTTTTTATTGTATGACCAACTATCGGGTGGAACGAAAACTGTTTTTTTTCCCCTTTTTTATTACCGTTCCCGATGTGTTTGGCGAGAAAGCATTTTCGATAACTGTCGTTCGAGTTTTGCGTTTGATCACGTGACGTCAATAGATTAGAATAGTCCCGTTAACGACATTACTGACAGCAAATATGACGAATCAATAATTTCCTCGATCTAGCATTTTATGGGAGAGAATTAAACAGGCGATAGTTATCGGTGATTAATCGTTCTGCTGTCACCTGCACGGGTTCGTCCGTTTAGTGAATGTATCGTGTCTTAACACGCATAACCAATTTATAATTTTTCCTTTAATATAAGCGTCAAGGAAATTATTGTTTTATCATCTTTTTGAAACAACTTAATTCATATTTACATTTACCAGACTTCTTCTTTTATTTTTTTAATATTTACAAATTAAAATTAAAACTAGTGTTGCATTTTAAAACATAACGCGAACAATATAACACTTATAATTAACGTATATTATTATTTTTCCCTTATGATGAATTTATAAATTAACCCACACAAAGATAAAGTTATTTAACACTAAACCTACCGACGATTAAATTATACCTATTTGTATCAAAGAAATTACAATAGTAGATACTTGGAAAAATACAAAATGCGTCAGAAACAAATCTTTAGGTAAGAAATTACGAAGCGGTCATTTGACCGCTTTGGTAGCTTTAGTGTTAAGTTTAGCTTGTAATTCGAATAATTTAAAAATAAACTTAATGCAAGATTGTGTTAGTCATGTTTCTAGAAAATAGATTAATCAGTGCTGTTATTGTAATAATAATTGTAAAATTTTACAATTATTAAATTATTGTCACCTATTCCATACAACGTTTACGAATGATAGTCACGATTGCATAATACCTTATGAATAAAAAAAGAGGAGATGTAAACGAACGATACATCGTATCACAGTAATAGAAAGAATGACCAAAAGATAGAACAACATCGACTTCACCTTTCGTTCGGAAAGAAAGTCCGTCAATATAAACCACTCGAAAGTACATTCGTGAATCCACTGACACGCTGTAACCTTAATTTGGCAAATTGGCATAAGCATAACGCGATAGAAGAGCGGAAGACAGATACCTGGCGATATTTCAAACGCCACGAGAAGGACACTAAATCAAAACGATGCCACGAAATCGCCGGAAATCCAGACGCGGTAGCATGAATGCAGACACACGAGTCCGAACGGTAAATCACGGGCAGCCTCGTCGAGTGGCTGTCGGAGAGTCCTGGTGCCGGCTCTCGTCGTACGAAGCATTTATTAATCGCTCAACTCCTAAATCCCGTGGCGCAGCTGGGCTCGAAATGTTTGTACGTATTGCAAAGTAAAGCGCGTGAGAGGGGACGCCAGGTCCTCTGGGAGAGGATTAGGTCGGACATATTGAGAGCTTCCACCCGAAAGCACCCTCCTTCTCGAGCTTCAGCCCCTGCTGGAAGGAGAGTGCAACCTGAACACCGTCCGAATCGCATATACAAGGAAAATTGTGGCTTTACCGAAGTAAACACACCACTACGCCGGATACTTCGCATAATTGTACACCGTGTTTGTCATGGTAACGTTCTATTACCGATACACCCTGTTTTCTGTTTGCTCCTGCACTCACATCGATTGTTTGCCTAGATAATGCATTACTTGAATTTGCTCGTTATGAGTCACAATTACCGTGTAGATTACTGATTACTACAATTCACTCTATGTAATCATTCCATTAAAGACAGATTTCTTATCTCCGTAACTGCAAATGGCAGTTCTTTTTTTATTTACGATCAATTTATTCGCAGATCGGCTGATACTTTGAAAATTGCAGTAACGTGAAATTGTTGGAATGGTAAAACTGAAGTTAGTGTTTATCTTGAGCGATAGATATGCGAACGAAGAGTGGAACAGTACGATAGAGGTGTGAGAGAAGAGTGTTTGGAACAGTGCGGTAGTTTGGTGTTTGGACCAAGTGTTTCGTGTTTGGACCAAGCGATCAAGATTATCGTGTGACTGAATATTTTCGGAGAATGCCTGGACAGACTGAAAGAGATTGAAAAACGAAGAGTGAGAATATTTAAATATATGGTTGGAGAAAATGTGCGCGCGGGTTAGTCTGATAGAGTCGAGGATTGACCATCCAAGAGCGAAGCATGAAGATACTGATAGGACAATTAGTTGATTTTATAATAAAAAGCTGCTACAAGATCCACTCTATAAAAAAACTAAAATAATTTCGGACGCCTATAAATTTATATTTAAACGAACATTTTTGTTTATCTTTTTTATTTTTATTTTTAAGTGTTTATTTGGTCCTTGGATTCAGCGGATACAATGTTTGGACCAAGTGTTAGAGATTATCGTGTGACTGAATATTGTCTGTGAATGCCTGGACAGAGTGAAAGAGGTTGAAAAACGAAAAGAGAGAGAATGTTTGAATGTATGGTTGGAAAAAATGTGCGTGCGAGTTAGTCTGATAGAGTCGAGGATTGAGCTTGGAGAGAGTGAGAGTCGAGAGATCGAGAGTTTATAGAGTAGGTTATAGAGTATTACTAATGTATCAGTTTTATATAGTATTAAATAAGTTTTAATTTTACATCGTGAGATTAATTTGATAATCTACCAGTCAGTAACCTAGCGTTCCTACAAAATGTATTCATTTTACATAGAACGCGTCAAAAAAATGCAAAAATGTATTTAAGAGTGAGAACACTTCACACGAGAGACTTTACTTAAATTCATCGAGTTTTGTTTAGTTAAATTTATGTTACTCATGGTTACTTTAATCCGATAGCTTAATTACATTCTGTTTCCACGGCGTATTTTAAATCTCATTTAAATCTGGAATAAATATAAATATGAGATATAATAGCATTTTCATCTTCAGCATAAATGTTATTCGTCGATACAGAATTTATTTCACGAGTTTTTCGTTGATAAAAAAGAAAAAAAGAAAGGATCCTGAAGCTGACTGACGAATTCGTTCATCGTTTAAACGAATTGTGTCAGTTGCTCACGTCGTTGATTAAATAAATTTCTGCTTATTACGTTATCAAATTTACGTGAAATTAAATCTCACGTAAAACAAGATAAAAAGAGGCGCGCCGTAATTAAAATTGTCTTTGATTTAATCGCAAGTTTTTAATCACTTGGCCGATCCGTATAATTCCGTCGGCAATTCAGTATTAGCATTTTCAAAGTTACGACAAGTTTTTAAATGGAAAAGATATTTGAAATCCAAGCTCATTCGGACTGTTTGCAGCCTCGATGAGATTTGCCGACGGTGCTTTACGATGACGCTTTTGATTTACCGTTGCCATGTCGGGTGCCGTACCTGGTCGTGATAAATCAATAACGGTCCACTACGTTATTTTGTAAATTTATTCTCCTATCAAGCGGAACGTCGCTATCAGTGTCATAGAACTTTCACTAGAAACTAATAAAAAAAAACAGGGGATGGGTATTTTAGGAAGAATAAATGGTGCAAATGTCGCGCAAGCGATTCGCGTGACCAACAGATTTACCAAGATCGCACGTTTTGTTGTAATATCAGGAACCTTTCATTTAACGATTATCAAATAGCATCGTGCTTTGAGTCACGCGAAACGTGCGAAATCTGATAAAAATCCAAGCCACGTCATCGAACCGCTCCCGACGTCGGCAAACCTATTAAGATTGAATAGGGTTAAAGCACCAAGGGACGAGGCGATGGTCCAAATGATATCAAGCTTATTTGGCACCTTGTCACGTTTTCGCGTGCGCAGACAATAATACGATATCAGCAATCTCTTGTATTTCAAGATTATCTTGTATTGGTTTCGATGTCACCACAGAACATTGCTTACTTCTAAAAATCACTGATTGAAATCATTGTTTGGAAAATGTTCGATTTGAAATCCATTTTTTTTTCTAATACTATTAACTTTATACAGTTTTAAAATCATGAATAGAAACAAAAAGGAATTTTTTCTACAGGTTCACATCTTCTGGTTTACTTTTTTTAACCCTTTGCTTTATAATTACAAGTCGTTCGAATATAATAGACACTGTATTTGTAACAAAGTTTAATTTTAACTTTAACTTGTAAGGAAGGCTGACGGGCGAGGCGAGAAGAAATTTAGAAACAAACGATTAGTGAATAATATATTTTATTTGACCTGCTCTGGTACCTGCTCAAACTGCTTTTTTCCTGGGCTTTTCCGAGGAGGTGTCCTAGGAAAAGGAAAGGGCAGGGCCATTCTAAGTGGACGCACTTGGCCGACTCTCTACGCACGGCCCTCACAAAATATATATCTCTTCTCTATTTTTTACAAACTATACTTTTAATTCATAAGATCGAAAATTAGAAAGTACAAATTACGCATAATAGTTCAATGCTTTGTATTTAACACAATGTTAAAACGGTGAATAATTGTTGCTAACATGTATGGATACTGAAAAAATTGTAAGATAAGAGGTTAAACAGCCCGATACACTTTCGATCTTATTTACGTCCCTTTTTTTACCGAACAATATAATTCTTTTTGCAAAAATTGGTATAAAATAATAGAATAATTCAAATAATTTATTATTTCAAATATTTACGTTTATGTTATACTTCTAATAATTGTATTGGTTTTTCTTAACCTTGTTTTCCTAATCTCACTTCAGCTTTCCAAAACAACCTCGTATTTCATTCGACAAAGTTAGCTTTCTATATAATACGCTTTCTTATTCAATTTACTTCTCTCGTGATAAATAAATCAGCATTAGTTTCTATCACGTTCCCATAACATCATTTTCATTCAGTGATACAAAATTTTCTCGTCTCAGGATTGTAAATCCTCCCTATAGCTGTCTCCCGAAGTAGAATTCCTTTGTTCAGATAGCTAGGATCGCAAGGTGGCATTGTGAGTAACAAGATTTAACGTTCTTACATTAATACGATTTACCATCCATGGAAGACGATCAATGAATAACGAGGAAAGAGCTGAATGGATGTGTGGTCCGTTGGTCGAGTGAATATCTAACCTATTGCGTCAGAAGTTTTGTCAATATTCGCGAGATTTTCGCTCGGTGTCGCTCGTAAGAGGGATCAACGGATGAAAAAGGAGACGGAGAAAAAGTCATAGGTACCCTAGTTCCTTTCCGCGCGGCAGCTTTTGCCCGTCAACCGTAAATACACTATATTGCCCATAAACCTTTACAGTCGTGCATTACCCATCCCGATTCGATATACCCATCCCGCCTCGTTCAGCTCTTCGTTCTGCGTTATCGAATAACCAACGTCGGTCGGCTTAACCAGAACGCTTTAAAGCGCCACTTCTTTCGCTTCTCCACTTTTTACTTCGTCGTTCTGTCTCCGCTCCATTTCCGCACAAACCTCCATTCTTTTATTTCTACGTGTTGATGTTCCATCATTCGCTTGGTCGATGTGGCCGAGAATTCTCCTATATCGTAATTATGATTTTGTTCGCTGTTTTTAAAGTTGCAATAATTAATAGTAAAGTAAGAAGAAAGTTTGCTACTCTTGTTTTGGTACTGAAAGTAAGATAAATATTTCAGCTACAGTTGGTAACAAAAGTATCCGATCATCTTGATAAAGGCATTAAACTGTCGGTAGCCATGTGGTTGTAAATAGTACAACACTTGTGAACTAACCTTTTTTTTTCTGCTTGTGGACAACTCTTTGGTTATTTATTCTACTCTTTAAAAGACTTTGTCTTGTATCTTTTCCTGCATCACATGCGATTCGCAAGACTGGATAGCCACCATTCCCCTTGTTGAAGGAAGGCACCCATGTTTTACATGTGTTTGTATAAACTCTATATTCCTAAAAGAAAAACTAAAATAACGGGCTTCTTCTTAGTGGTCTTCACTTTAGGGTATGATCATTAGTTAGGGTTTGGGGATGCCTGCGAACACCCCAGGTACGAATGTACGCGCTGACTTGTTTTTTCTTTAAGTTCTAACCGTGCGTCCGTCTTGTACACATCCTCCTAAGACTATCTAAATATATACTTTTCTTCCACCGTGTCTTAAACATAATTATTTAAACATTCTTCCACGTAACCTCCTCAACACCCCTGTACAAATTAATTATAGTAATCTTTGTAATTTTCACTGCTAATAATTTTCCAACATCATGCTAGAAATTTTTGTAACTTTGAAAAGCTGAACACCAAGCCATTTAATTTATGAATAATGTAAAAGATGTTATTTATGTATTGTTTATTGTACATAAAAGTATTATTCTGCTACATTTAGATGGCATTTTAATAAACAACATAAAAAAATATATTACCTTGCTCTAATCTTCTAGTTGTACGCTTTATGAAAAACTCTCATCTATTCTATTCCAGTCTTTCAGTCTGTATAGGTATTGAAGAGAAAAAGTAGTTACTTTGCATAAAATACAACGCATAATTTTTTTTATACGCAAACTGTGCATTTAGACAGAAGTTGCGCTAGGTTTGTAACGCGGTCACTGAAAGTATGAGAATCATTTACAAAAACCATTCCAAAGCGGAACTATTATACGAAAGGTGCTATCAAAGCACCATTTTTCTTTTCTAATTTTTAATATAAAATTATTTTTAAAAGAAAGCTGCACCGTTAACTTAAAACTATTTAAAATACTAAGAACAAAAAACAGGTAAAAATTTCAAATTGCTCTTTCCAACGGAATATGAAAAATACTAGTACCTATTTCCACAGAAAATTTAAATAACATAGCAAGTGCTTAAATATAAATTACTAAAACTATATAGTATGGAACAATATAATTCTAAATATAAATTGTCAAGTAAAAGTGACAAACATCCTTTCCAATTATTCATTTATTTAGAGTTTATTTTAAAGTGGTCATGTGAACCATAAAGTCATTAGCGACACGTGTCTTACGTTAGAATGCACATAACCTGTACAGAAAGGAAAAACTAATAGTACAGAAAGAATAGGGTAACCTTTAGTTACGATAAATCAAGTAGGCTAACAGAGTTAAAAAGTAAAATACATTTCCAGTGTTCTTATCTTCGTTAAGGTTCGTGTTCAGGTTTCTTTTAATAAAGAGTCGGCTTTGTTCCGGTAAAAACGTAAGGCATTCTAAAAGAATGTGTTAAATGGTAAGCAACACACCGCAGGGACTCTATGTCTAACTTTATTCACAGGACGCTATGCTTCGTTCAGGGCCGAATTAGCTATATAGTAGAAGTAGCAAATGCCCCATGCCTAGAGCAGAAAATGTTAACTTGTAAAATTGTATAACAGCCCTAGCTTCTGATAACAGATATTTTTGCTTCGAAGAAATATTTTTCTAATGAAAGGAAAATATTTCAAATAAAGGAAGACACTAAAGAACTTACTTGAACCGTCAAATCGTGTAAAAACCTGCTTAGTTTTTCGAAACATGTAAATCTTCTGCACCTAATTTAAGCTTTGATCCAATATGGTATTACCTAGTCTAATGGTCACTTTCGTCTTGCACTGGGACTGTATCCCAGTCATCCATCTGCTTTACACATGTCTCAAGTGAAATTTACATAGTACAAAGTCACATAGCTGTACAAGTCAGTGTTAGAATGTATTCTGTACGGTACAATTTTGTGTCAATATTTTTCATACTATGTATTTTTATAATATACTTTCCGATGACAATTATATACAAAAGATTAAAATATTAAAAGTTATCAACGCTATTATCAATATATTGGATTAATTTTCGTAGTATTTACCTACTTTTCTGAATTCAAAGAATACGCGAGATCAAAGTTTATGCATCGGCAAGACAACCTAATTACTGTTACTAGAGAGTTTCAGCAAAGCTGTTCTGTTTCCAAAAGAGTCTAAGCATGCAGGATAATGTCCGAAAACATAGACGATGGAGATCATAACGCCGAGTTCCTCCGCCGGTAGTAATATTATTTATAATGTAACTGCCAAGCAGCATGGTTGTAGGGGAGTCTAACAACTCATTAAGGTAGAAACGACATTTTCGTGACTTTAGGACACAAATATTACAAGCTCTTGGCACAGGCGACGTACTGGAAATTTAATAATCCATTACTGCCCTATCCTCTGTTCGCGTAGCCGAACCATTGGCGTCGCAACAATGGCCACGCAGTAATCGTAACAAAAAATTTTGTGCAATACACCCTCCTACCGATAAGCAGAAATGATAACAGCAATGAACCGACCAACATAACAAACATGATAGAATTGTTGTGGTGTTAATTTTTATTAATTACGCAGCAACACATTCTGTTTGTTTTGATTTGTGAAAATCCAGTGAACATCATGCCTGAAATTGGTACTGTTACGTAAGATGCAGGTTTTCGATACCGATGAAATGTAAAATTTCTTTGCATCTTATTTCATATCTTTTGGTGAACTTAACACTAGAACTACCGACGATAAAAAGACACTTATTTCTATCAAAGGAATTAAAATGATAGATTTTATTCATATTTTTTACAGAAAATTATTGAAAATCCCTAAAAATTCGTCGCAGTATATTTTTACAAATTCTGAGAAATTACTTATTGGTTACTTTGACCATTTTGGTAGTACTGGTATTAATAATAATGTACAATCTGATGTAATTCATCTATGAACAATTCCGCTCTTAACAATTAAAATAGCTAGAATACCAAGAATAATTAACCTAGCTAGTTTATTTTACATATGACCTGAAATTTATTTTGTTCCATAATTAAAATTTCTTGAATATTTTATTTAAATATAAGTTGTTAAATATAAGTTTTATTTAAAGAAAAGTTTATCAAAATATAAGTAATAATATACAATAATAATTCATAGTGTCGCAGATTTCCATAACACAATTCTACGTGCGTGATCTAGTATAACTTCACATTCTTTCTCGTTTTCCTGTCCTTCACCGGCATTGAACTCTCCCGTTATTATACGAGCTCCCTTCAAGACTCTTACAAGATGGCTAAGGAAACCCATAATTCAGGACTCTCTGGCACTAGAAATTTAATAATCCATCTTACGTCTTTCGCAGGATGTGGCGGTTGGTGGATGACGTATATACAATGCTAACCATGTCATAGTCATAACGGGGAATTTTACGAAGAGTTTTACCACTCAAGGCTTCTCTTCGTTTCCATTCCCTTCTACTCGTGGATGCCTCGTTATAACGGATTCACGACCCTGTAACAACGACCCCCTTAATGATGACGTATCCTATGTTTATCGTACAATGGTAAAACTGCTGGCTGTTCACGCGTTAAACGATGTAGAGCCACGAGTTGACTACATTACTAGGGTTATAACCGCTTGTGCGAAACAACCTTCTTAGTTTTCATTTTCGACATTCATTGCGTTAAATGGAACGAAGTTGAGTTACGGTATTTTTACGCTGAATAAAATTTACTTCTTATGCGTTTATTTGAACCGTAATAACATGATTATCATTTCTCATGATAGCGCTATAGAGATGGTTTACATTATCTGATTATTGTATTAGGTTGGAAACTATGAAACGGATGTTTTTTGTTTAGTCTGTGTTCAGCTGCGACTGAGAGAGATACATTGTAACGTACGCTCGATATTTTTATTTATAAAGCTTAAAGGTATTCTTCTTACTCAGTTTGTAAAATTTTTTCGTGTTTCTATCCCATTTTAATTTTATTTTTATCCTAAACCAGATGGAAACAAAACGCGATTTACATCTACTCTTCTTGTACGAGTTTAAATTAAATCATACCGCGGCTCAAGCTTCGAGAAATATTAATCAGGCATTCGGAGATGGATCCACCGATGAAAAAAATACTCGATATTGGTTCCAAAAATTTCGTTCCGGCAATTTGAGTATCGTGAATGAGCCTCGAGGAAGACCACCGGCCCATATTGATAACCAGGAATTAAGGACGTCTGTGGAATCCGATCCACGCACAACTAGTCCAACACTTGGGTCTAAACTAAGAACTAGTCATGCAACTGTGTTAAAGCATTTGCGTGCAACAAATAAAGTCAAAAAATTGAACATAGCTGAACACAGACAAAACAAAAAACGCCCGTTTCATAGTTTCCAATCTAATACATCATTTTCTAAATTCTAAATTTGCATCTCATCAAATAAACATGAAAAAACACATCTTGTAAATTTGAATACTATAAAATCTTAGAGACTGAAACTTATTGGAAGTATCGACATTTTAATATGCAAAGGAAATGTAGGTTAATCAGAATGATTGTCGCTTCTGTTTACCAGAACCCAGAGAAGAAAATAAAAAGCCAGCTGGATGATTGAATAATATAATCACATCTCCATCACGTTCGTTGTTTAATTCCTCGTCGTAGAGTAAACGAACGATCGCGAAACTGATTATTGTGTCTGATTACCTATAGTCAATACACATACCATGCGGATATTCATAGTTCTGTTCGTATATTTTCAACCTACGATCAATGTGCAGAACGCAAATGATAACAGATTTCATCACCACAGGAAAATTCGTGTATCTATCATTCAACCAAATACACCACCCCAATGTATGATCTCTAACGATCGGAATTTCCAACGTGAAACTGGATGGAATTGACTTATGAGATACTGTTCCCTTGTAATAACAAATTCGAGTAGAATAATTTAACCGAAATAATTACATTCACCGTAAGATTAAAAACATAAATCTTTAAAGATGCTGTAAATTTTCTAAGAAATACAATGTGAATGTTTTTCTACCAAAATTACTGCTAATTTTCATTCGGTTTCATTGATTCTTTACCGGCGTGTTAAATTGATCAAACAAATTATAAATACAATGTTTTTAATTAATTTAAATGTGCTATAAATAGGACGAAAATGTCACGTGAATATGGAAAGGAACGTTACATCTGTGTACTCTAAAATTTCGAGCTTGTATATATCTGTCTATAATACAAGTTTAGTTTCTAAAATATATGATTTTCCAAAAACCCACCTAATAAGTAATTAAATACTAGCCTTAATAGAATTTATTTCAAGATTGGACTAATATTGTGATTCAGATGTATTATGGATTAATCATAAAACTATAAATAGTTTCACGGATAAAAAATTATTATCTCACAAGTTACGACACTAAACATTTAAGAAATAAGAATATATAAGTTTCCAAACATATGTTCGTTAAAAGTGGTTTTCTCTTAAAACTCAAATTACAGACAGACTTGCAACATTCCTTTTAAAAGTTTAAAAAAAAAACAACGCAAACTCTAAATATGTTAAAAAAAAAAAACATGCCAATGTTGGTTGAAACGTTAACACAATATCCGTTGGTCTCCTGAAATCTGAAAGGCTTATAGCGAAGTCGAGTCAATAGGGTATCAGTCGTGTAGGAAGTTTCACGAGCAAACGCAATTGCCCGATTGTCCAGCGTCAACATAAACGCTGAATGTTCGACGCTGTGAGGTTGTATTGCCGAAGCAACCAGTAATCGGCACCGCAACGTAGCGGCAAAATAGAGAGTACAGGTAAAAGCAGCAGCGATGCGATCAAACAGACGGAATTACTAGGTACAAGTCGTAGAACGCAGATGATTGGATTGCCCCGCGAAAGAGGCGGCAGAGAGAGGTTTTGGATAGCGGCTGGATAAAGAGAGTCAGATAGGGGAAATGGCAGGTAGAGCGACGAGCGACCAGCCGTCGTCGAGGTTTATATGCTCGCGTTACACGTATGCATCCATGCATGTGTACACGTGTGTATACACGTGCCAGCAGAAACGGTGCGCGGCCGCGCGCGCGCGCGCGTTTCGTAAATGCACGTTAATCCGCCTACCGAGTACATTTGCGGCGTTGGTACCGCCCATCGAACCGTCGAATTTTCGTTTCCTCTGTAAAGCTCACTGTTTGCCGCTCGAACGGGAAAGCAGTCGGTGGATGCACACGCACGCGTATACGTAGAGTACCGCGTACACAGGGACACAGGTGCAGCAGAGAGCCGCCGCTGGCAAATCCTGCAAACGATTTTAGCTTTTACTTGAACCTTTTTTTGCGCGCCGAGAACAACGGTTACGAGACGCGCGGAGAGAAAAACTACGAACAAACGAAAAATGAATTTCTAGCTTAAACTCGGGCTTACTCGTGGGACTATTTGATTCGCGCTTTTCGTAAATTACATTCACTATAAACAGCGACTGTTAAAAACGGATCATTTGTATTAACGTTGCCGTTATTTTTCCATTTTTTCCGGTTTCCCGACGTGTAGCGTGAAACTCTCGAAAAAGAAGGGAAGTATAGAAGGGACGACGAAGAGTCCGCGTCGCACAATTTTGATGCGTCATAAGCGTAGTCGACGCATGCCTCGTACGATTTCGTATAAGTTCATTTGTGTGAGGGAGCATTTATACGTACACGTTTGTATGTACGCAGAGCGACACGCGTAGGAGAATATAACGCTCGTGGACATGTAGCGAACGAAGCTCGATCCCATAAGCCTCGGGGGCGTCACAATAATTATAAAACTACGGCCAGCAATCGTTCGAACACGCTCGGATCGCGGGTCAGCCTCGAAACTGCTGCCCTGGAGGTTTGCAATTCACCCTCGATTTAAATCCACCCTCGACTTCTCTCTTGGTGCTCCCCTTCTCTCTCTTTCTCTCTCTATCCCACTCACTCTTCTTCCCTTTCCCCTCTTTTTCTCCTAGCAGCTATATTTCTCGTTTTTCCTCGTCTCTCCGTTTCTACTCTTGCTCCTTTCTCTCCGTCTCTCTCTTCCTCCCTTTTTCTCTGTCTTCTTCTCTTTGAATACGTTCTAGCTTGCGCACTTCATGCGTGGCAGTCATCGTTTCATCTCGATTCGATGCAACAGCGGCCCACGCCCAGTTGAAAGTCGACCAGAATCGATGAACCAAACCGGAAAAAGTTTCAATCATTATTTTTAAACTTTATTTTTCTGCGCGGCCAACTTTTCGGATTTCAACGGGCGCCCGAACGAGTTGGCTCTCTTCGTGTTTAATGCCCAACCGGAAACATTCTGTTACATCCTACGTTATTTTGTCGATGGGAGCTTAACCGTGGATAATAAGAATCAAATAGCTTTTAACCGATGTCGACAAAAATTACACGCGTTGTCATACGCGAACCGAGATTCAAGCTTTTAATTCAAATTTCGTCCGCGTTTTACATTCCAGCCTCCATTTTTGTCGGGAGGAGCGCGCATGAAACATCGAACCGCGTTACATTCTGCTTCGGAAATGAATTTAACAGGTTATGCCCGCGATATTTTTCAAGCTGACCTTATCCTGGATCTTAGGTTGGGAAGAGGATATTAAAGGTCGCGGAGGCTCGTAAAGCTCGGAAAACGACAGAGGGGGTTTGCGGGCGGAATTGCTGGGCCACGGTTTGCACACACTGAAAATCCAACGGCCGTGATTGCACGGTAATTCTATTAGGCGGTCGTGCGCTTTACGTGTTCCGGGGCGCGCCGGAAATTGTGTTTTTAATTCTGCCTGCTAAATCAGCCGGGGCTAAACAAGTATTAACATTCCTGTGCGGCCGGTCACGGCCGCGGTGCGCGCTGTTCGAAGGTGCAGGGGAAAAAAAGGGGCGAAAAGTGATAACCAGCGGGAACGTAAGGGAAATACGCGAGCGTAGACAAAGCCGAAACGAGGCAATCTGCTGCATCTGTGGGCGAGGATTCAGATGCGCGTGTACGTGTAGGAGTGTTCGCGTTCGCTGCTTGCGAAAGTCAAAACGTAATACGATTAACAGACATTAAATTGAAATACCCCTTCTGGGAATTCGCGGCTTCTCGTGTCGGCGATTTGCAGTGATGTTTTCTGCTGTCCTGCTTTTTTCATTCGGCGTCTGCCACTCTGGTTCTCACTACGGTCCTCTTTGTCTGTTCTGTCGCCGCGTACCTACCTACCTGGATGTTACGAGGGAAAAATCGCATTTTCTCTGTGACATAGTCGAAAGGGCAGACTTCGTGTTGGGGAGACAGGTTGGAACGTTGGTACGTTGGTGAATTTGATTTGTCTGTCGAGCGGGTAGACGCTCTCGCCGTAATATCGAGCGACATACGCGCTGAAGATATTTAAATAAAACAATGTACGCTGTAAATGTGGGAAAAAGGCAGGCGGAAATCGGAAGGGGACCGAACATGTGTAGCGACAGAGAAAAACAGCGATTCGAGGAGGGAAATTTCGAAGTTGTAAATTGATTGAAACTAACAAGAAATTAAATAATTTAGTTTCTTGTTTTGGGGGGTGTTAAACGTTGTAAAATAACGTCAGTATGAAAATAAGAAATTCTTTCGTTGCTGATCTGCAATTAAAAAACTATGAATTTTATTTTTCACTGCTTTAATAATGGATTCATTCTAGAGAACCATATTCCAGGTAAATGAACGAAGGAAATGGAATGTTTGTCTTGTGTTTCAGTTAATATCGCGAAATAAAACATCGTACTTTTTCTCCGTGTCGACAAGAGAAAAGCGAAATATTGTTAAAACATCGAAATATTTTATTTCATACGTACGCTACCGTCTATTAATCCTGCCAGAGGGTCGACGATTTTATCCAAATATTGGACTTGAACCGGTAATCCGTTTAATGGATATTTGGCTGGTAAAACGTAGGTCGTATAGGATATTAACGTCGAAATGCAGAGCAATAAACGGGCCTCCTGAGTAAAGATTAAATCGGAATACCAGCCGAGAACGTGCTTGCCATTGATATACACAGGATTCACGATTCGCTTCCGAACGTGGATATTAAATCGACGGGTACATGTACCGTCCGCGATACTTCCTGTCGACACGAAATTATACGTCTACCTGTTCGATGACCAATAGCTTCGATTTTCGTTTCCTCGTTAAAGATGATCAGAATGTAGCAATCAGGAAGATCTCGGATACGAAGCACGTCCCACATTTTGTTGACAACGAACACACGCGATTCCCTTTTTTTTACTTTCACTGTTCCGTGTTAAGAGATTTATTGTTTATTGAAATTGTTCGCGTTAAGCTGATCGCGATCGAGGGTATTTCGCATTATAAACGAAAGACTCAATCCGGGAAGGGTAGAGGACGGGAGATGGGCCACTACGTGACACGGACACGAATCGCGACATTAATACTAAGCGCTCCTTTATTTTCTTTTACGTTCCAACCAGGACGCGACGACCGCCTCGACGAATTTTAACGAGGACCTCGTCTACGTCCTTGTGAAAATTTCTATCCCCCTCTTTACCGTTTCCTCCCACTTCCTACCTTGTTCAGTTTCCCTTGCTTCGTTCTTCTACTCTTGTTGTGCGACTTTACAGCTTGTGCTTCCCCGGTTTCTGTGCACGATTTACACTCCGTCGATGCAGCCCGTGCGATGGAGAATTTTATGACAGCTTCGTGTCCTCTCTATATTCGAATCGCTCCGCTACGCGCCACCCCTTCAATTGATCACGTTTTTGTAGAGTACAGTGATCTCGTCTTTACTGTTCAAAATTCGGGACTGGTATGGAACAGACATCATGTACCGGATAACGTTCACGCCTCGTTAATTAATTTCGAGCAGCTGTGCTTTGTATTTTGCCGATACCTATGATCGCAGAAAAGGAGAGTAAGAAGAACTTAGAATCGAGGAAGCAAAAATAGATTGAAAGCATGCGTATCGACGAGACAACACCGATGTAACGATGAAAAATCTCAGCAACATCTTAACCCTCTAGTGTTGAAGTGAAGTTCATTTCTTTTAACGGTAAGCTTTCAAGTTTCATTAATTTTAGATAAATGTAAAAAATTGATTCGATGTCATCTGTTTACTGTCACAGATCTTTGACAAATGTGAAATTATTACTAGAACTAGCGACGACTAAAGTATACGTATTTGTATAAAAAAAATTAAGATGAGATGTACAGGGTGGGGCAGATAAAGTGTTACAAGCTGTTTTCTGTGAAGATACTGCAGATATCAACTTGAAATTTTCTGGTTTTAAATGATACTGAGAAGCTAACATTTCAAAGTGTAAAATATTGTGGGAGTGAGTTTTTTAAGGATGGAAAGAGTGCAACCTCCGTTTCTTTTAAATGAAATGGCATATTTATTTCTCAAGGTTCGGAAATATGTTATCAAACCTAACAACTGCTGTCGAATCGAGGCGACAGTTGGTGCATAATGCGAAATGGATTATGAAAAATTACGACTTTCATCGTTTTAGCAAACTTTTTTTTAACCAAAGTGGATTTTTATACTTCCTTTATAATTTAACAGCGTTTTCTATTAGAAATGAACATATTATGTACCTGCCAAGTGCTACGTTTGATAACACGCGTAATCAAATGTTGCTAAACATTTCAAACCTTTGTTTAAAACTTTCAATTTAACGTCATATTAAAGACATGTAAACATAAATGTGTATATTCTTATTTTTGGCTAGAAGTCAAAATATTTTATCTTTTTGTTGTAACGATGAAGAAATGATACGCTAAATGGATATAATATAATGAAAAAGTGTTCGATTATTTTTTTTAACGAATATATTAATTAAAAATATCTTATAACCTATTAATCTTTCAGTCATCTTACTTTAACATCTTTTTCAGGTCTATACCTATACACTGCCGTCCATAAATATTTGACCGCTTGGCGGAATCGAATCAAAAAGTTTACGTCAAGATTATATGTAAATATTGTTAAATACAATGAATGTAAAATATGATTGGCACAGAAGCGTGATATTTATATGAGTGTAAGAGAGAAATATTGTGGTAAAAATTATACTGAGATCGCTTATTTTAAATATATTTTGCATATTTTAGATAAATTGAAAGCGGTCAAATACCTATGGATGGTAGTGTATGTAAAAAAGTATATCTTTCCATTAAAAAAAAGTGCTAAACCATTGCTTCACTGGCGAAAAAAATTTTGTCATATAAAAATAGATTTCTTTAAACCATTCAACTTTATCCTGTACTATTTTCTTCTAATGGTAATTAAGAATAATCTAATTAAGAATAATGACTTGTCCCAAATAAATCGACAGCCTCATAAAATCAAATATTTTTACGACAAAATTTTTGTAACAAGAATAAAATACGGGTTAATATTTTGTGCGGATAAAAAAATAAAATTACACATTATACAGGGAGTTCAAACAAAACCATTCAATATTTATATAATACATAGGACACATTATATCGAGTAAAAAAGTCTTAGTAAACATAAGTCGAAAAGTCAACCGTTTCTGAGACATAAACATTTTTATAAGCTAGCATCATGATTGACTTACTACCAGCTTTTCAATATTTATAGGTGTTACACATATCCTCCTTCCATTTCCATACACGCTTGGCATCTTCTTACAGAGTCACGAACTCTCTCGAAAATTCCACATCTCTGTCGAATTATTTGACAAGCATAATGGATTCGGTTACGCAATTCTTCTAAGTCATTTATCGGTAAAAAATACATTTTTCTTTTCAAACATTCCCATAAAAAGAAGTCCAAAGGATTTAACTCGGAGGATCGAGGGATTCATGCAATTGGTCCACCACGTCCAATCCACCTTTGACCGGACACCATATTTAACACGTTAAACGCCACGCCGATTTTAGTCGGCTTTCCATTAGGCTGTGTTCTGTGATACTGATTCAAAAACATTTCGTCGCAAAATAATTAAGAATTTAAGAAGAAAATTGTAGAGGACAGGAAAGGAAAGTCGTATCTTTATTTAATGTAATAGAACTCGTTGATGAATTATAAGGTATTATATTTTGAAATTAATACTGTCAGTTTTAGGAAATCAAGGACGCCTAAACAAAAATTTCAGCATCGGTCCGTAGTGGCCGGCGTGCCGCTTAACGTGTTAAGCGATGATAGAAGGCAGTAAGTCAATCATGATACTAACAAACAAAAATGTTTATATCTCAGAAACGGTAGACTTTGCGACTTGTATTTTCTAAGACTTTTCTATTCGATACAGTGTATCCTACGTACTATACATATAAATATTGAATGGCGTTTTTGAACATGAAAAAATTTTCTGTATACGAAACCTTTGAAAAACACGTCGCATGTTACAGCCAAATATTTAAAAAGTACAAAATTTGTCATTAACCCTCTATAGCCTGAATTTTGTCTGCTTATTGGAGAAAAAATTACGATTGATTACAGATTACGAATTTTGTCTACTTATTGGAGAAAAAATTACGATCGATTAGAGTTTTTCACTTTGATTTGAAAATATTTTAACTAATAATTACTGTAAATGGATCGTGGCGTCGCTACAGTAATACAGTAATCAAATTTAACAGTGCAGTGATAACTAAACAAAATTAATTTTTTAAAATATAGATACATCAGTTTGTAACTTTTAAGTCACACGGTCCCATAGAGAGTTAATATAGTATAGTATCGAAACAACTATTTTTGCAACAAGAAAATTGCTCATGTTACAGTAGCAGAGTTTGCTATCGTGGCTTAGTAGCTCGAAGAGATTCGAGATTCTGTCCAATCCGTTCTTCACCCCGAAATGTGAAGGACCGCCATTTTTCAGGGGCGATGACATGTTCCCCGCTGATGAAACCGTAGGGTGAGGATACTACGGGGACGAAGGGCCACCGAAAGAAAAATCAATGTGGCGAATGAGCTTTGAACGTAGCAGGCTGCCACACTATCGCTACGCTGGGGTAACTCGTATTAGCGTGAATTCTGTGCCACGTAAGCATAGATGGGGTGGCGAGGAAGCGTGAATCATACCGAAGATGTGTACCAGATACTGTCGCATGATTTCCGAGAACATTTTCATTTCTCAACCTCTGTTTTTTTTCTTTTTTTAAAGGAGGTTAAGAAACAGAATTTATATAGTAACTCAGTAATAATTTAGAAAAATTATTTTTAATATTATAAAAATCAGACTTTAAAAGTTTTCCTCAGCTATATCTTCTATTAATTCTTATTAACAAAGGACGCCATTTAAGTGTAACACATCGATTTTAATTAAATTTATATATGATATAGTATTTAAAAAAATATCTCATACTTATTCTTTGTTTTATCTGCAATTATACATATTTAGAGGTTGATAATAGCTCTCAAGGTTAGGAATGAAAAATATATTTTCCTCAATATTTCGGAAACTATTCACACTATTACACAGTTAAATCTGTTATTAAAAATTGTACAATTTTTGTTTGAATAGTTCTTTTCTGAAGTTAACAGCTTTCGAAATAGTGAGGAACTAACTTTGAGGGCTATTTTAACCCTTAAAATATGGATAGTTGTAAGTAAAAAGAAAAATACGTTTAAAATATTCTTTTAAACACTATATCGTATGTAAATTTCATTAAGATCGGCGCGTTACATTTAAGCGATGTTCCTTGTAAGTATTTATCTGTACTTGAACATTTTTAAACGCGTTATATTTTTATACACGGTATTTTTCGACTAAATGCAATTAACTTTTAATGATAAGTTATATTTAATATTATTGTAAAATGTAAGACGTATAAAAAGTATATCGAAACGCTTTAAATTGAGCTATGTGGATTAACTTGAAATAACAGATACGACCGTCCATAATATCTCCTATATTACCGTTATTTATTACGAGCAATACGAAATTATATCAACAGATTTATTATTTATTTGAAACAGGATAAATTTTGTTCAATAAAATTGAAAACGAATCTGGAATGGTTTTATCAAACAATGTTACAAATAGATGAATCATTTGTATTCAAAAATATAATTTAATACACGGTGAGGATACCAATTTTATAATACACTCTGTCCTGCATTGGACAAAATTGTTTCAAATTAGCAAATATCAAATCAAAATGTTTAAATTCAAGATAAAGTAACACTAACATTAACATCGAATAATCTTAGATATTTTTTTTAATAATTTTAATTTAGATTAAACAGCAGGTAAAGGAGTAGGTACATATATCTTTGAATACGTTTCTTGTAGCTATTGAACGTACAATGTTTTATTCCATGGAAATCACAATACATGTCTAAAATCATGCTAGTACAACGAAAAGTATGTTCGACGTTCAATCAATATCCAGCAGCATCTTTCAGTAGATTGTGTATGAACACAGGACGTTATTGAACGTCGATCTGCATCTAAAGCACGATTTTCTATACAATTTATTCATTTTAAGTTTTAAAAATAACAACGAATGACGTTGATGAATTAGCTCTGCAATACAATCATTATGTAAAGGAAAATTTTGATTTCTTCTAACTTCTTTATAGTTAACAATTATAGTAACCTAGTGTCGATTAATTTTACATATCGATTAAATATAACAAATTCGATTAAATTTTAAAGCTCTAACATAGCTTTGGATAATTTTTTAATTATCAATTCAGAAGGTATCAAGAAAACAATGGATATTTCTAAGTAACAATATAACTAAACGACTATGAAAGACATTTCGTTTTGTTATATTACTATTTATTTAATTCTCACCCATCCCTCATTTTCTCAACTTAATTTGTCTCTTGGTGCAAAATTGAGATAACGATAAAAAATAAATATAATAAAAAGATAAATTGTTTCTGCAAATTTTTTTTATGTAGAATAAAAATAAATAATTTTCTATATATTTAGCCATAAGATTGTTCGCATCGTTCACAAACATTAAAGAAACATGTAATGCATACTTATGTATAAATATATATTTTTTTTAAATGCATCAAATTCATACAACGGACGGATGAGAGTTAATTACCTCTAACTATACAGTATTACCTCAAATGACTGCGACAGTAAAATGTTATACTACTATAAACTTAAGATTCCCATTGAATTAAATCAAACGCAGGTATTTGTAGCGATTGAATAACTTTTCTACCAAAGGAAAACGAAAATGCTATCCAAGTAGAAACAGATTAAGGAATGTCAACATTTAAAAAAATAGACTTTAATAGGGGGGCGGAACGTCGGTTCTCTTTTAATGTATTTACAGAAGAAACGAGTCAACCAAAGGGAAAGAAAGCCACCGTCTTTTCCACATCCGTTTGTAAGGGCGCGACTGTGAAATGCGAGGGTGTTCGACCCTCCTTTCTTTGGAGCTAACCCTAAATGGCAGCTCGCCAAGTGTGCTAACACCCTCTTCTGCACATGCAGGCACCCTCTTCTGTCCTCTTCTCTCTTCACCACCACCCACCCTTTTGCGACACGCACGCCAGGTCCCATTCAATGCGCCGGCTACACGCACTGTACACGCGGCTCTGCACACAATGCTCGCAAACACTTTGCATTCGTAAACATGCGTAAACAACAACGGCGGTTTCACACCTAAGGTACAAACCACCCCGAAACTGCACGGTCGAGTGCAGCGCGTGGGATGCTATTATCGGTTGCAGTTCACTTTTAGATTAAGCTCGCACAATTTGCTCTTCACAATTCGCTGAACGAATTAGTTAAAACTTCAACTAAAATCAGTCATGTACAATTTATTTTATAACGTTAGATCCGGAACAGTAACGAGGCCATTCTCTTGAAATTAATTTGATTCGTAAATTAATATTTAAAGAGTGTTGATCAAATTTTTAGTTTATGCTGGTTGAATATTTTACTGTAAGAGTATTTATTATCAATGTAAAGGTTGAATTTAAACGAACAGTTTTTAATTTTTTGAACATAAGAATATATAAACGTGTACGTACTGTATAAGTCATACTTTGATTTATTTATTAACACTAGAACTATCAAAATGGTCAAAATGAGCCCATTCGTAATTTTTTACAGAATCGTTATAAATTAACTACGGTGCCTTTGGGCAGATTTTCCGCGATTTTCTATTAAAAATATGGATAAACTTTTATCTGAATTGCATTACATATTATTTTATATACTTTCCACTTTGATTTCTTCGGTAGAAATAAGTATATCTTAATCGTCGGTAGTTCTAGTGTTAATGGATGCTGATGCGACGAATAAACTTGTAAGAAAGTCTAGATAATTTCTCTTTTGAATTTATTCAAACAAACGTTCAAAGTATAATATGATCTATTAAACATAAAAGGTTTGTTATATTTCCTTAGAATTATCGATAATAACTTACTATGCGTAATAGAGATTATTATATACAAATTATACGTACAAATTATTATATGCAAATTATTCCGATCGCATCTTTCCTCAATTACTTATCAGTATCTTTATTTCTGTATAAAGAAATGTTACTTCCACCAAAGTTTTTATATATCTTTCATTTAATAAATTCTTCCTTCTTCTTTCTGTTTTGTAAGAAATTTATGGTTTGAGAAGATCTTTATAAATATATCTATTCTGTAACTCATGATTACTTATATATTAATCGTCTTTAAACTCTAAATTTTATTATTAAGAATTCTGAACCATTGTACTTGTAGAAGCATCGCACAATTCTCTCGGTATATAATTTACAACTAGCTACTGTTAGGTTATGGAGAAGAAAAAGGATGAAACGTTATTCTCGAAATAGAAAACACCAGGTAGACGATATGTTGCGATACACCTGCACAATTTGAAAAGAAACAACGAAAAGGGAGCGGCATTGTATTCTTGCTAGGTTCAATTCAATGGTCGAAGCTCATACCATCGAAATTGAAGTGTGGATAGCAGTGTACGTTACATGTCGCTTATAGATTCGTCGAGATGCCCCTGGCGATCGAGGGTCAATAGAAGTACGCGACAAACAAGAGGTTGTGCATCAGTTGGATTAGATTGAATAAAGTTGGCGATACCGTTTGAGTTGAAAACTAGCGTATAGCAGTTTGGTTTGCTTCCGCCACAACTCTTTGATAAAACAGAATCTCTTTGACGAAGATGGATGATTGTTTCCACTGGTGCAGTTCATGTCTCGCGCAAAAAGAAACGCCAATATCAGAAATTTTTTCTTTTCTGGCGATCGTACAACATAATAAAAGGGTTGTTTGCACGAGTCGCCATTACAAAAAACTTGCAATTGAAAAGAATATCGCGCTGCGTTGTAAACACGAACGGTCTGGTATTTTCCAATCTTCCAACGGATGTGTAAATAAAGTAAAACATGAATCAAAGGATTAATAACATCCATACCTATACGTGTAATAATAAAACCAATATCAGGAAAGTAATTCTAGGATGATTAGAGTTTGCCGAGAAAAATATGTATATTTTTAATGTCTCACAAATATTTTGGTGAATGTAATCTTAAGTAATTTTCAATTAAAATAAACAACCCTGTTCTGGTGGAATAGAAAGAACACAATGCAATTTTTAATTGGCTCTGGAATAAAGTCTTGATCTCTTTGCTACAGAGCTACAAAGTTTAACGGATAGTGATTTCGAAGTTCTCGCACTATCTGAAGTCAAGCTTCTTCTTTTTAACTCACGATATTCTTAGCCGGGACCTCATCCCGTTCGGATTAAGAAACTCCATCGAAGACGTGATTAAAGATTAGATATCCTGTCGGCCCTTGGCATGAGTCATAGTTTTTACTTCGATCGATTAAAACTTGAAGTTTATTAGAATCTTATTAAACTGTCAACTGGTTTATCTTTGGATACAATATTTTACTCTGCTTTTTTTATTATAATTAACACCTTTGAGGGAAAAATGTACATTATATAATAGCTTAAAGTTAAATGAAAGACGAAACTTAACGAAAAAAAAAAAAAGAAAAAGGAAATGAAATATTGGTAAAATATTTGCGAATAGTTTGCATAAAAACTTTCATAGTTTTGTTATTGGTGAAATATATTTTCTCGGAATCTTCTTCATGAAGAACTCTCAATTCCAGCTGGAGTAACAGTGCTTCCATGGTGCGTGCGTGCAATGAACGAGAGTCCATCGTCCTTACTGACTATTCAGCACTATAAAGGGAGCTCAAATATTGATTCGGTTGGCAATTATGAGTGGTTTTTCACTGGGTCTCCACGGACATACCCTTCGGTCCTGTTCTCCGGGTCTGCTTAATTACGGGATGTTTGCGTTTCTCAAAATTAAACTCCTGCCGGTCAGGGTAGTGCATCGCGATAGCCCTCAGGCTACTCTAAACAAATTTACATCAAACCGGAGAACGTGCCACAATAGCCGATCATAATCCTTCAACGGGTTTCGCTTCTATTTCTTCGTTCCCATTTCTCATCAAACACATAGCATTCCGAGCACTTTTACCTTTGACTGACGTATAAAAATGTCTGAAAACCGTAACGCTTTAGGGAAATTACATTTTTTACTATTTTAAGCCATTATCAATTTTGTAGGTAGCGAGAAAAAAAATATAGATCGCAAAAAGGAATAATACGAATCATTTCTACAATTTAAATTTATTATTTTAAACATTGAAATTTGAATTTAATAATATAACTGAATTTAACCCTCTATGGAACCGTGTGACTTAAAAGTTAGAAACTCACGTATCTATATTTGAAAAAATTAATTTTGTTTAATTATCACTGCACTATTAAATTTGATTGCTGTATTACTGTAATTATACCACGATCCATCTATAACAATTATTAGTTTAAAAATTTTCAAATCAAAGTGAAAAACTGTAATCGATCGTAATTTTTTCTCCAATAAGCAGACAACATTCGAACTATAGAAGGTTAAGAATGGTCGAAGATATTAAATGCTAGGATATTGTTTTGTTACTGACCTTTTTCACTTTCTTTACTAACCTTAGGAATAATAATTCTATGATTCGCTTGCGATATAATTATAATTTTATAATAACGCTGTATAGTAATATTGTATAGATTTTCATAGAAATAAGAAAACAGCATAATTGTAGAAATTAATTTATATTATTCTTAAATGTGAAGGAGCAGTTTCAGAAGATATCTGTAGAAATTGATTTCGATTATTCGAACCTCATGATTTTTATTTGAGAAATAAACCAGGTATTCTACAGCTTCGATAAAATGAAGTTGAAATCTTACATGTTGTACTGAATGGAAATTTAATACAATGAAATTAATTTTACGTTAATTATTTATAAACACTATGGTAATAAATTAAATTCTATGAAATAACTTGATTAAAAAATATAAATTGAAAAATTAAACGATCTATTAGGAATAATATTCTGTGCAAGGTTGTACGAGTAGTTTCTTGATCAAAACTTGTACCTACTGCTGTGCATTTTTGCTACGAAACGAAAAATACTGTAAAACACTGCACTAAATTCTAAGACACTGAAACACTGTACTTTAAAAAGGTACTTGTTACCTTTTTATATACATAATACAAGAAATTTATGCAACATTAATTGCACAATACATATACATAACAGTTGGATCTCTTTCTATAAATCAAGATTACTCTACACGTTTTTTACAATTCAACGCTCGGATGAAAAAGAAAGACGAAAGGAAAGAAGCCAGTTTCAAAAAGGAAAAACAAAAGCGTTAACCTGGCAGACATAATAAATCAAAAATTCCACTTCCATCGATAATACAGAAATGTCTCCTTTCACACACGCACATATATTATAAATATAATAATACTAAAATTATAATTGCAATACTTATAATTTGAACATTCCCGATTTTTTTATTGTTTTCCTTTAACACTAAAACTAGCGACGATCAAAATGTATTTATTTGTACTGAAAAAATAAAAATGAAAGCAAAAAAAAATAAAAAATAAAGTGAGAAAATAAAATAAAAAATAAAGTGAGAAAATAAAAAAAAATGAAATTTGTACTAAAAAAAAAATATATTGCAAGGGAGACAAACTTTTATCTATGTTTTTGATAAAAAATAGCGAAAAATTCTCTAAAAGATACCTCATAGTTAATTTATACAGTTTCTGTGAGAAATTACAAATGGATCATTTTGGCACCTTTGGTAGTTTTAATGTTAACATTTTTCGTTTCTCCGTCGCAATTTCTTATAGTACTACATAATTTAGAAAATTTTAATTCGCAATACCACATAATCGCTAATAAAGATGAGCATACAAGAGCATGAAAAATAATGTTAGATTTAAAATTCGTTAAAATTGACATTGCCCATTTTCCTCAAGAACTAACTTAACAACTTACTTTCCATCAGTTTGGAAATTTTTTTTCCGTTCAGCGCAAGAATAAATACCTTCGCATTTGTGCGAGTGTTGAAGGAGTTTGATCGTGATAGAAAACAGATTGGAATAAAGGGGGACGAAGCGAATTTCTCCGAAAATCCCTTGCGGTTTACTTTTGTGGCAGTAAATTAACGGTTCACGGTGAGACTTCTCTTGGGACTCCTTCATGACGTCTCGACCAGTTGCAGCCCTTGATACGCTTCCGCTGAAATTAGTGAAAGTTGAACGGAAACGGTAATTCTCGGATGAAGGAATAGCAAATCGCGCTGAAATTTTCTTTATCCTTTTTACGATACAATTTTAGTCGTAAATGATCGCGAAGAAAGATAACCGTTTGGCAATGTCTATTCATTTTTCTTAATATTTTTATCCCTGTGAAGAATTATATCTGAAATAAGTACAGACTTTTTGAATTTATGTATCTACTAAATTGTGTTTAGTAAATTTATTTTATCAATAATGTGTTTGACGATATAAATTATAAATGATAATTGTACAAGAAAGAGATTTTTAAACCTTCTGTTTTTCTCACTTACACTACAGAATTCGTATTCCTCGAAAAATTTTTTTTAATTCTAAAATATTTTAGACCTACAAAATATGTAACATTAAAGAAATAAGCACGGAAATTAAATACATTAAGTTTGATAAAGGATATTTAAAAGTATAATATTTATGTAAAAGTAAATTTCATTTCGAGTCACATGAACCCAAGGAAGAATGTTAATTACAAGCAGATGGTTGAAATTTTTTAGGCAAACTGTATTTCTATTTCTTTCTCCAAAATTGCTGCAACTCGTGAAAAAATAATATTTAAAGCCTATAAATTCAATTGCATAACATAAAGTTAAACAAACTTTAAAAAGCGCTTTAAAATGAAAAAATATAATGCAAAGTATACAATTTCATTGCAACTCCAACTCGTATTTCTTAATTTATATATTTTTTATTCGAATTTGTTGGTGGATACACGACTTTTAACAATGTCTGTTTCCAAAATTAAATTCCAATTAGTAATAAAGCTTCTATAACCCTATCATTTTCGAGTGACAGATTAGTTCTACCGGATCGTACGTTTAAATCACGCTGAGATCTTAACACCAAAACTACCAAAGCGGTCAAAATGACTGGCTTGTAATTTTTCATAGAAATTATATAAATTTACAACGATTCGGTTTGGGTAATTGTTCATGATTTTCTGTGAAAAATATACGTAAAGATTTGTTCTCCTTACGTTATGTATTTTTTTTAGAATACCTACCATTTTCATTTTTTTGGATACAAATAGGTCTACTTTAATCGTCGGTAGGTTTACTGTTAAAGAAATAATTAAATAAATCGTTATAAAATAATTATTTGCACCATTTTGTAGAAACAGCGCATTCTACATAAACGTAAAAGTAATTGATAATTCATAGAAATACGATGCAATCTTATACTTATTCTTGAGGTTTTCAAGATCCAAATAATAAACAGAAAGTACAAAGTATCGAGCGAAATTTTGAACCAAAAAAAAAAAAAGACAAAGCGTCTAACAAAGTATTGGCTTCGCAACTGCTGTATTTGCGTTTTAACAATTATAGCAGCCTGTTTCTCGACACCACGTTCCGCAAATGATTCGCGAGGAAAGAACGAAAATAAGAAATGGCAGGAGACGAGGAAAATGGAAGGTGACGAGCTACGTGCTTCGGTATCAAGCAGCCGCGAGCTGCTTCCGCGAACTTTAATTAAATAATGAGGTGACGCGGGCGACGAGGGTGCATTCGCACCACGAAGCGAGACCGACAGAAGGAGGGGCCAAAGGTGAAAGAAAGACAGGCGGAAGCGTAGAAGCCAGCGGTAAGAAAGACCGCGGACTTGGAAAAGGGGATGGACTCGGGGCCGAGGTGCCAAGTTGCTAGGTGACTTTGCTAGTTATTTAATTAGCCCGGAGACTCTCCTTTGCTCCACTGCATTCCCCTTTCCTTTCGACTCTTTTTACTCCTCGAAACGTCAACCCTCTCCCTTCATTCGACTCGTTCCTCCTCCTACCGCGATATCCCAAGACTCCCGGTGCCTTCACCGCGATTCCTTTATGACCTCCAGAGGACAATGTGCCGCTTTCTCTCTTTCCAAGCCCGACTTATTGTTCTCTTTGGTCATTCTTGCACGCCCATTTACGCGTGCGGATCCTACTTCGCTCGCACAGAGAATCGGTGCGATCATGCAGAAACGACGGAAAATTTTCACTTTGAACTCCGCTCAAATTAAAATCGGCCGTTTGTACGCAAAGACGGTAGATATTCTGTGGGAATCGAAGAGGAAACGAATCTCGTTTTATTAATTAATTTTCATCAGTTCTTTCATAGTTGTAACTACCTCAAATTACTTATCGATACACCATCGTTAGAGGAGATGGTCTAAATATTGGTTAGCACTTTTATTTCAGGATTTATCGTCAAACCTGTTGAAAACTTTTGAGATATTACAACGCGACAGATCAAAATAATAGATGCAGATTTACGTCTTCAATGCTAAATTTCTTTTGTTCATAAATTATAATTTCACTTTGTTCTTGAGAGGGTGAAGCATCTAACTTAATTACATACTTAATAGTTTACTTCTTTCGATTATCTTATATGGAATTTATATGCACTTACTTTGCGTATTTATAACGTAATGTGTATCGTTAATAGAATTAAAACATGATTAGGAATTAATTAACACTAGAACTACAGAAGCGATCAACATAACTTGTTTGAAATTTTTTATATAAATTCTATAAATTAAGAAAGGTGCATTTTTAGGGATATTCGATGATTCTCTGCAAGGAATACGAAGAAAGATTTATTTCCCTTGCAACAAATGTTTTCTCAAATACCTATCATTTTGATTTCTTTGGTACAAGTTAGTCTACTGTAATCGTTGGTAGTACTAGTGTTAATGCTCCTTAATAATAACATTTTCTTCCTAAAAATACAAGGTAAGAAGCCTGTACAGGTTCATATTGCTATTACAGTAAGAATAATATTTACAATGTAGATTAATAATCTATAATCTTAATTTATCAGTATCTAATTTTAATAATCTATAATCTTAATTTAGGATATTAATTCAAAGGTAAATATAAACACTGATCTGTGAGGTTGATTTTACTTAAAAAATTCGAAACTAACAGAAATATTAATTTTCGCGGTTGATCAACTAAACTGAAGTTGCAATAGTTGTTCCAATAAATAGCCAGCAGGCAGAGATTCGTCGTAACACAACAACGGCAAAGAAATGGGGAGAAAACGAACAAGAGAGGGGAAGAGTAGGTTGTGCTTGTCGCACTTTCGAACAAGGAAAACGAACAGATTCCCCATGGGAAGTTGGCAACCTTTTCCTATGTTCGACCAAGCGCTATTTTCGATCTAAACCGCCAACGAAAAAGCATCAAAAGCTTACCAGGGCTTAACCTGGTGACAGGATGATTACTGGTATTATTGGAATTACTCGAGAGCGAATTGCGCAACATGCCATAACGAACTCGCAGTATTTCGAAAAGCGTGCATTAACCCCGTGGATAGAAGTCTAATGGTACAGCCGCCAAATCCCTAAAGACTGCAATCTAGGAAATTCTAACGGATATAAAATGTATTTTTAAGTATTATGGATCGTTATCCTCAATTATGGTTACAAATTTCTTTCTTTTATACGGCTTGTTAATAATTGGTTTCCTTTTTATGGTTGTGTATAATCTAAAGAAGCAGACATCGATGAAATTTAATCTTTATGTCACGAACGTATAAATTTATCGTTAGCTTTATTCTTATATATTTATTCGTTGATTTAATAATATTATAAATAGACTACTACGTATTGTATGAATCTTCATAGATTTCTCAGGAATAGATACTTAAATAATGATAATTTTTTATTTACTATGTCAATATTTTAGAGAAAATGTCAAGTTGTTTTTTACTCAAAGCATCATATTTTAAACAAATATATCAAGTTACGATACAATTGGAAAGATATCAAACAGTTTATAGTATCCAAAAACTAAAAACAGGTGAATTTTCGTTCAAAGAGCATATGAGGTTAAACTTACTATAATATGTCATACTTTATTTTACCGAATATTATTATACGAATTAAATATAAAAATTATGACTACAAATAACTATGTTTCTAGTGAAAACTATAATATTGGTGGTCTTCTTGCTCAGCATTCCTATTGTTTGTCATGTGTTACATACATAGACGTATATTATCTATTTATACATATAGAGTTAGTTCTATATAAGTTTATATTTAGTAGATTCGGAGTATTTTTAAAACAGATGCTTCTTTAAACTCCTTTTATTCTTAAACAGAGTGAGTTTTATGGTTAGAAACTGAGAACCAATTGCCTAATATTCAATTAAAAAACGATACATTACTAAATATTTTTATAGTAAATTTTCTTTGGTGATGAAAAAATAATAGTCATAATCAGAAAGTTAACTTTTTATTATAAATTCGTAATTAATACCAATTTAATTTTAACGTTAATGACAAAAAAATGTTCTTCAACTTAAAAATCTTTCTTTTGACTAAATTCTTATTTTGATCCGATCCGTCTCGATCTACCTTACACATTATTTCATTTTTATAGTCATGTTATTTGTTTATGAACTCTTGAAATATTTTTAAATGTCTATGATACAGTACCAGTGCTTACTACTTTTAACGCAGTCAAAATGTATTTCACTTCGACAAAAACTGACTGAAATATGTCAAACTTTAGATTCGCTTTTACAGAATCGTTGTACGTAAAGAGAAAATCTCTAACAAATACTTGAAAATTTTTGCGCATGCACGCGCGTTTATTCGTATTCCTTTTACACGTCCTTAAAAAATTTCAGGAACATCTGTTACAACCAGATCAGAAAGGGGAAAGGGTTGAACAGGTGCGACAAAACGCCTCGACGAAATTCACAGTAAACGCGACACTCGGATCAAAGCGGTTCCCGATTTCCGTAGTCAAAGTTATAGTGGTATATTACTTTTTACACAAAACGAATTCGACTTTTCGGAAAGTGAATTCGTGAAAATCGATATTAAGCGTGATGAAAATTTTACTCTCAATTTTCCGAACTACGCGTCATTTACATATTTCAAAATACTATCATCGTAACGGTGTGTGACAGCTTTATAAAAGAAAAAATCGAGAAGAATTATTGAATATTAGAAATATCACTCAACTGTTACAAGACGATTTTGATAAAATTTTGCGCACAGCTGGACAGAGCTGTACAAGAAATTCAATCGAGATGAAATATTGCATTTTATCAGCAATTTGTACAAACGTCGTGAGCTCGTTACATTTTGTTATGTAAATCAATAATAGAAATGCATTACATGTATCCAAAAAATTTATTTACCGCGTTTGAATCATGATTTTGTTGGATGACAATTTGTCGTCACACGATTCGTAGATAATAATTGGTCACGACAGAATCTTTGTAACTGCCAGTGTATGGCTAGCAGTCATTTTGCTAAATATTCTGTACATCAGTTCATATTATTATTAACTAAAGACTTTTGCCTTTTCTTAGCTTTTGCAACATCATTCCTTCTCCTGTCTCTTCTACAATATTTCATTTTTACGAACTTATATACATCGAATTCGAAAGCACAGAATTTGTATTTAGATTTAAACTTAAATTTTGATCACTAGTTGGTGGTCAGTAGTAGTTTGATTTAAATTATCTTTAGGATTCTAAGATTTTTTCAAGACATTTTTCTTACAAAGAGTGTACATTGCAATCAATACCGGAAAGCATTTATTATTTGTAAATGATGCGAATAATTTTATGCTTAAACGTACAGAAATTTCAATGTTTTTATTTTGAATAAAAGAATTTGTAAATTTAACTATTTATCTGTTTATTATATTTTTTTTCTAGGGTTGTGGCAATATGATACTAAAAGACAAATTAATCTTCTATAAGCTGAATTTTCTTTATTTATAATGGTAACAATTGTAATTGATTATAATATTTTAATTTAATCTAAAATTTAGAAACTGTAAAATTGATTGAAAAATGGTTATAAATAATTTGGCTGGTAACAGTATAATGATAACCCAATAAAATATAATAGTAGTGATAAATAAATAAAGTAAAATTTCAAAAATATGTACACAGTGGTATGTAATTTCTGAATCGCAGGGCGTTACAATTGGATTAAGCTGGAAAAATCAGGAACAGATGAGAGTTAATCAACGTTTGTAAAATTACAATATTCACGGATGAAATTTTCCCATTTTCTGTTTTTTGAAATTGTAAAATGTTTGATTTCTATCTGATTGTATTATGCTTTCATATATTTGTTCAAAATATTAATTTATGAGTAAAAAAAGCAACTTGTCGACATTTTCTCCAAAATATTAATACAGTGAATAAAAAACAAATATAATTTGTCTAATTATTTCTGAGAAACGTATGAAGGTTAACAAAAGTTCACAAAATTCTGAATATCACTAATCTGGATTAATTATGTCATAATTACATCACAAACACTATATTGTAGATCTAATGAACTAATAAATGTACAAATACTTATTACGTGTCTATTTATAATGTTTTATAAAATTTTATCAATATAACAGCGTGTTTTGGATTGTCTAGTTGATATTTATTCCGAAAGCTAACAATATAAACATGTTTATTTTACGAACGTTGATTAATAAACGTAATTATACGACGTTCTAATTGAAAATTAATCACCGTACAAGTACTTTTTACACATACCTAATAAATATTTATAACATTTAAATGTCACTGTTCTTAATAACACTTTATTCCACATATCTGTACAGTTAAATTTCTTGACTTTTACAATCATCCAACAAAAGAAAGCGAAAGACAAACTGATCTAGTTAACTAACTTAACCCAACTAACAAAGTATATAACAAGAACACGTTAAACCTTAGTCAAAGCTGAATGTACCTGGAGATAGCCAGAAAGATAAAAAGAGGAAGATAACAAAATCCAAAGTAAATGTGACGTGGTTGATCAAACCGGGACACGATTTCCGTAGTTGCCGCTACAACAATACGCTGCGTTGCATAAATAAAGCGTGCACGTTGGACGTGATCAATATTGGATGTGATGAAAGTAAACCGGTAAAGCGCCGAACGACGCTCAACCCTCGTCGACGCGCGCGACCGTCTGTGTAATTTAATGCCGGGTAAATACGCCAAACGGGGAGTAGTTTTGCACTGTAATCTAGATGAATCTGCTGGAAGGGCCACTCCCACGGGCATAGGCCACCGTCAATTACAAAACGACCGTAAAGGGATGCTCGAGCATTCTTTCATGCCGGCGTCTTATCTTTCTCTTTCAACACGACACTCTTCGGATCTTTAATATTACGGAAAAATGAATTTCAGACATTTTTTTTCCGATTGCAACTTCTTCTTACGAACGCTACTTATTTTACGTAAGAACAGTTCTTTATTAACACGTTAAACGCCACGCCGATTTTGGTCCATTTTTCGTTAGACTGTGTGCTGTGATACTACTTCAAAAGCATTTGGTTGCGGAATAGTTAAGAATTTAAGAAGAAAATTATAAAGGCTTACAAAGGAAAGTCGTATCTTTGTTTAAAGTGATTTAACAAAACCCGTTCGTAAATGTAAGGTGGAATCAGGATTCGAGCGGTTTGTCAGAAATAAGTCTGTAGGCGTTTTTGATATTGCGTTTAATTATACGTGCGTTCGCGCTGAAGTCGGTTACAATAATGTCCTTTCCCTGGACTATCGGGGAGTCGTGAGGACGTTCCCGCCAGTATATCTGCCTTAGTTTATTGCCCTAGGTCCCAAGGAATTTCCCTTAAGTGGGGAAGTGCCTTGACGAAATGCACATGGCCCGCTTCAGCCGTTCGTCTACCGCGATTTTCTAACATAAATTATAAGGTATTATTTTTTTGAAAGTGAGAAAGAAACCAACGACGCCTAAACGAAAATTTCAGTGTCGGTCCGCAGGGGCCGGTGTGGCGCTTAACGTGTTAACACATCTTGCGCGGGCACTTTGCCGCCAAAGTCAAACGAATTCATAGGAATTCATTCTTGCAACGCACCTTTTGTATTTTTGCAACGCGTGTCTATCTGAACTTATCGTAAAAACATCACAGAAACCCATCGATAACAATAATCCATCAATAATCCGTGAAAAACGACTTTAGTCGCTTCCCGTTCAAGATGCGAAATCCGCGCAAAACGACTTTAGTCGCTTCCCGCGCAAGATGTGTTAACTAAAATACGCAACGGCACCGAGTCCGCTTCGGTAAGTATATATTTATCAATCGCTGGAAATGTTCGGTAGTCGACTGGCCGGTATGATGTTTGAACAGTGAGTGACCTCCGATAGTTTTTCCAAATCTTGGGTGGTGTTGCCGAGAGCCGAGGGTCCGTCTTTTACCGTCAGGCCCTGTTGTAAACAGTCGTTTATTTGTCGCATACTGCGATTCTTCCCTCTCATTATTTTCATATACAACATTTATGTCAATTTTTAAAACGAATATTGAATATTACGATCTTACAATGTGACCGAAATGTAATACCTATCTGGTAATATGTTGTCTCGATAGGTTAGGTAATTTAACCCTCTATGGGACCGTGTGACTTAAAAGTTACAAACCGATGTATCTATATTTAAAAAAATTAATTTTCTTTAGTTATCACTGCACTATTAAATTTGATTACTGTATTACTGTAGCGACACCACGATCCATCTACAGTAATTGTTAGTTTAAACATTTTCAAATCAAAGTGAAAAACTGTAATCGTAATTTTTTCTCCGATAAGCAGATTGGTAAATATTGGTAAAATAATCACTGAAGTAACACTTGGCTACTACCGCATATTCATTTAAATGTATTTAAATATACAGGAAAATTGCAGTGCCACGTCAGAGGTGAGATACGTTCGATAAAAATTAATATTGTATATTTTGTAAGTCTAAAATATTTAAGAATAGAAAAAAAAAAGATTTTAAAAAGATGCATAATGTATGTAAAAACAACAGAGGTAAAGTGTGTTAAAATGTTATAACCTATTCTGTAATTAAATAATTGAGATCAACTGGTACACACGTAGACAGTAATAGTAAAATTAATTATTTTAGGAACGTAAGATATTACGTTTTATATTGCAAATAAGATTCCACGTGTCATAAAGTAGACATCGAGAAACGAATGTCGAGCGGTTTCGTAAGTAGAATGTGATTCAGCTGTGAGTGCCACCAAAAATGAGAGACGTCGCGATATTTTCCAAATGTAGAAAGAGAGACGTTCCGGTCGGAAATTTATCTTCTCGTAATAACAGCGTGGCAACGCCGTTTTCCTGGTGTTGTCACGTCCCGTTCGTTCTCGTACGTGTCTACCTCTTTGTCTTCTTCCGCCTTCTTTCCCGTTCTCTCTCTACACCCCTCTGGGATTCGGTCGTATCCGCATTATAATGGCATTTCGTGTCTCCACATTACACTTACCATCCCGCCTCGTACTACACGTTTCCTTGCATTTTACACTGGTATCTTACTTGTTTCCTTCTCCGAATGCACCACGAACTTTTGTAGGAATATCGGGTTGGCACAGATAAAAGTACTCGATTGTAAAATATAACAAAGTCTTTAGTTCTTAATACTGATATTACATTAACTCGACTCTCGAACTCTACACGTTTCACATTTCGTTCTCGCGCTCTTTAGAATTTAGAGTCTAGATTCTCTCCCAGACTAATCCGCACGCGCGTTTTCCCCAACTATATATTCTAACATTCTCTTTTCATTTCTTAATCTCTCTCACTCTGTCCAGGTATTCTTCGAAAATTTTCGGTCACACCGTGATCTCATTCACCCGATTCAAACACTTCTTTCGCGCTTCTATTGCTCGATCCCAAGTACTCTTCATTCTCACTGCTGTTCCAAACATTCTTCTTTCACACGTCTATCGCTCGGTTCCAAATACTCTTCATTCACACATCTATCGCTCTAGACTAATCATTCATTCCCTGCTCACGATTTCATTCCCACACTTTTTTCATTAAAAGAGACCCTCTGATATTGTGGTATACGTTCGACACATGTTCTATTAATCGCAGCTCTAGGTTCACATTTATCCTATTTGTTTCATTTATTCTATAAATTAGTAATATTTAACAAAAAATTAAAGCATATGTAATGTAAGGATGGTCGAAAGCGGGGATAGGGCAAAATATGGCAAAACACAAATGTCTCAAAAAGATTATTTTATTCCAAACCGTCTCCTAACGCGGGCTTAGCTAGACTGCCCTTTCTCTCTCCTCTTAGTACGTTTTCGGAAAACCCGGGCCCCACCACTAGAGCGGGCCATGTGCATTTCTGCCTAGCCGATTTCCCAGACACTTGGTGACCAGGCATCTCACTCAGGCAGTATCATAAATTAACCCTCATGCAGGGCTTTGGTGCCGTAGGCGCTCTTACGCCTTACAGGAAGGTGAAATAAGGATTGAATCAGTGGTTGAAAGATAAAGTCTGTGAGCGTTTTTAAAATACTTGATTTAATGGTATATGCGTTCACGTCGAAAGCTAATACAATAATGTCCTTCTGGACTATCCGTGAGTCGTGAGGACGTTCCCGCCAGTATTCCTGCCTTAGTTTTTAGGCCGTAAGTCCCAAAGAGTTTCCCTTAACACTAGAACTACCGAACAAGTAAAAATGACTTGTTCATAATTTCTTATAGAAATTTTAGAAATTTACAATAATGAATTTTTGAGGATTTTCCGCAATTTTTTGTAAAAAATATGCATAAAGAATTGTTACCCTTGTTATAGGTATTTTTTGAAATACCTATCATTTTGATTTCTTTGGTACAAATAACTTGTTGGGATCCTCGGATGTAGCTCCAACACTTTGTTCGTGACACAAGAATATCTACTGTCGACGTTCGCAAAGGATGGTACAAAAAAGCTCTGCTCTATTGGCGCGAATCGACTTATAACCGAAAATCCGCGTAGAGAGGGTAGTGGTGGCCCTTAGTTTGGGGTTGAGTCACACGGACTTTCATCTTGTTTTTGAGTTCGGAGTGACTAACGACGGAATCTTTGTTATTTCTTTAACATGATTCGGCGTGTATACGCAGGTTGGTCATCCAACAAACTTTACTTTAATCACCGGTAGTTCTAGTGTTAAGAAGGGAAGCGCCTTGACGAAATGCACACGGCCTGCTTTAGTCGTTTGCCTATCGCGATTTTCTAACACACATTAATTAATTTTTTGAAACGTACAATGCGATTCCATGAACGTGCACAGATTTTGTGTTTGAAGTTTCTTTAACTTGTACAAATGCTTTCTTATCGTTATATAATACTTTCTTAAATTAAATTAATGAAGGTTGTGTTAGTAACAGGGCGTAGAAAATTATAAGTCCACTATAAAAATGTTAATCTCGTACCATTACAACCAAAAAACGATATTTCTGTGTCCAAAACCAATGTCGTAAAATAGAATGCTATGAATAAAAATGCAATATTGTCCGAACAAAGGTGTACATATCATCATTCTTAATTGTGAATCGCGATCAAAGGGGCATTAGGTACGCATTTTATTCCGAACGTTCGTTTGTAGAAGCACGAACCTATTTTGGAATGTAAAAATACTTTTTCACGATAGAACAGTGCTTTCACAGCAAACAAACAATATTTCAAGCTTCTTTTCAAAGTACTCTTTATCCCAGAAAGTGTTACGCTTCACGAGAACGGTACACAAAGGAGGTTTTACTTCCATAAAAAAATTGAAGAGTCGACTTCTCGAACCTTGTCCATCTTCGTCCACTCTGCATTGTAAAGGTTGCAATATTCATTTTTTAAATCTCTCGTTAGATTTACATGTCTTGTTTCTCCTCTCCCTGTCTCTCCACTTCCTCCCCTCTCTTCTCTGTGGCAAACCTGCAAATCTCTTATACCGAATTCCTAGTTTGCCGCCATCTACTATACCCGCACTTTCTGTATTTCCTATCCTCGCCGTTTACATTTGCATTCGTGCTTCTCTTTCTCCCGGCTTTGGTGGCTCTCCTACAAGCCTCGATGC
>SMSQ01002301.1:180488-226196 GCA_019453375.1 Ctenoplectra terminalis | reverse complement strand
AATTCTATTTGTATAGAAGAATAATACTTGAAACAACAGCATAAAAACTATTTTATAATATGAATATTAAAAAAAGAGTAATTTTCCATTTTCGTGTAAAATATAGTATATTTCTTTTCGATTGAATATATTACCATTATAATTATCTAATACCAACAATGATTCCGTAAAAATACTGGAACCAATTTATTTCTGAATTTCCATTTATACAGTAGACCTCAGCCATTATACGAAGCATTAAATTCTTCCAAGCACATAATCACCTTTCCTTCAACAGCTCACATTTTTTCGTAGATTTAATCTAAATACAAGTAGCAAGAAACAAGTCGACGAACAGACGATATTTTACGAAACACTTTCATACATATTTCACGAAATACGCGAGTTTAAAGCGGCCGTATAACCATTCCGCGGGTCGAGGCGAGCGTGTCGCGTTAAAGCCCCGGCCGGCATCGAAATTCCACGCCGCTTATCTGATCCGAAATCACGGACAATCAAGAGTAAAGTAGCCAGCGAAGGGGCCCCGCGTAGCCGTCCGTTTCTCTTGTCATCGTGACTCTGTCGGCGCGCGAGAACGCGACGTGGCCGGCAAAGTGGTGAAAGCCACGACGGCGATAACCTACTCCAGTGCGGCTGCCAGTTGCAGCTGCCTGCTCGCAAAACGAGGAATCCCAGTTACGCGCTCGTACGAAGGAAGAACGCCGCCTGAGACTGTATAGAATGCTCTCGGAGAAATGCCAGCGTGTGCACGGTGGTTTACTTCCGCTGGAGGCACGCGGTTCAGCCGAGCACACACGGCCAGCAGAAGAAGAGGAAGACGAAGAGGGACGAAGAAGAAGAAGAAGAAGAAGAAGAAGAAAAAGAAGAAAAAGAAGAAAAAGAAGAAAAAGAAGATCGTACGAAGGAAAGAAGAGATAGAGATAAAAGAAAAGGACGAGTAATAAGAAATAAGAGACGAAGAAGAAACTAACGACGAACGNAATAAATTATTAAATTCTATTTGTATAGAAGAATAATACTTGAAACAACAGCATAAAAACTATTTTATAATATGAATATTAAAAAAAGAGTAATTTTCCATTTTCGTGTAAAATATAGTATATTTCTTTTCGATTGAATATATTACCATTATAATTATCTAATACCAACAATGATTCCGTAAAAATACTGGAACCAATTTATTTCTGAATTTCCATTTATACAGTAGACCTCAGCCATTATACGAAGCATTAAATTCTTCCAAGCACATAATCACCTTTCCTTCAACAGCTCACATTTTTTCGTAGATTTAATCTAAATACAAGTAGCAAGAAACAAGTCGACGAACAGACGATATTTTACGAAACACTTTCATACATATTTCACGAAATACGCGAGTTTAAAGCGGCCGTATAACCATTCCGCGGGTCGAGGCGAGCGTGTCGCGTTAAAGCCCCGGCCGGCATCGAAATTCCACGCCGCTTATCTGATCCGAAATCACGGACAATCAAGAGTAAAGTAGCCAGCGAAGGGGCCCCGCGTAGCCGTCCGTTTCTCTTGTCATCGTGACTCTGTCGGCGCGCGAGAACGCGACGTGGCCGGCAAAGTGGTGAAAGCCACGACGGCGATAACCTACTCCAGTGCGGCTGCCAGTTGCAGCTGCCTGCTCGCAAAACGAGGAATCCCAGTTACGCGCTCGTACGAAGGAAGAACGCCGCCTGAGACTGTATAGAATGCTCTCGGAGAGATGCCAGCGTGTGCACGGTGGTTTACTTCCGCTGGAGGCACGCGGTTCAGCCGAGCACACACGGCCAGCAGAAGAAGAGGAAGACGAAGAGGGACGAAGAAGAAGAAGAAGAAGAAGAAGAAGAAAAAGAAGAAAAAGAAGAAAAAGAAGAAAAAGAAGATCGTACGAAGGAAAGAAGAGATAGAGATAAAAGAAAAGGACGAGTAATAAGAAATAAGAGACGAAGAAGAAACTAACGACGAACGCAAGTGAGGAAACGTGGAAACATAGTTAGGATAGAGACAAGAATGAAACGAATAAGGAGATAAACCAAAGGAAGGTGGAGGATGATTATGACGAAGGGAAAGCAGATGAAAGAGAGAAGAAAGGATAGAGGGAGAACGAGAAGGATGATGCAGACACAACTCTTCGCGCAACTACTCCTCCTCGGTTTCTTCTTTGCTTCTTTCTCTTTTTCTGCGTACGTCTTTCTCGTTCGTTTTTCCTCGTCTTCCTCTTCCTCTCTGTTTCACTCGTGCCTCGCTCCCTCCTCCTTCTCTGGCGCAGAAAAAGCCCGTTCTCGGCATCTCTGTCCCTCCGCCGTTCTGTTCGGCCAATTCCTCGTATTATACCAGGTTGCGGCGTGGAATGCGGGCGTCCTTCGTTCGCTTCGAGCAGCGTCCAACCGATGAGCCCCGCTAGCGTTATCCTTCGCCGGTCCTTCGCATGCGCTCCTTAGGGCTCGGTAAAATTAACCTGGAATACTCGGCCGAGACGCCCGCCTCGCTCTCTTCTCTCTGCCTCAGATTCGTTAAACTCGCTCACGCGGCTTGCACCAACACGACATGCCATCCTGCACGTGTTGCCCGTGTATGTGACTATATAAGTACATGTGTGCATACGTGCGTACAGACAGTTGCGCGCGGGCGAGTAACAGAGTCACGGTGTATAGAGACGACGATCGGCATACTTCGTGCGGGTTTCTCGGGCTTATTGACGATGAAATTAAGGCGATTTGTCGAAGTAGAACGGTTTTATTGGGGGTTCGCGCTCTTTCCAGATTGCGGAGAGTAGACGAGCTCTCGAGCACGCGCACGGGGCGCGTTCTTCGTGCTCCGTCTCTGTACCGTGGCAATATATTTATTTATTTTTTTTTTTTTTACAAATACGTATAGCTTAGTCGCTTTATACGTCGAAGGAATACGGCGAAGGAATCCGTGCATCGCTTCAACCATTGTTCCCAATTAATTCTCCATAATCGATAACAGTACAGGGAATATTTTTGTGCATGCGCGCGCAGCTCAACGTGCCGCAATTGGCGCGAAAAATTGTCGCTTCCTTCGTCAGGGATATTATTGCGGTGAAATTCAATGTTGCGGAAAGCAACATGCAATCTCTTGCGCACGACGTTTCTCGGTTCGTAGCGGTTCAAACTATCTCGCCGCGTCCATCTTATCTGAATGCGAGTACCCTTTTTTTGCGTTCGAGCTCGCGCGCGCGTATGCGCTTTTACGTTCGATTTCTGGTATCTGGCGCGAGATCGAGCTGCTCGCGCAGGTAGAATACTATAATCTAAAGGCTTATTTGTGTTGTTGCAGGTGCACCTGTGTGAAGCCGGAGGCGGAGGATTCGGAGAACGGGAGAATCTAGGTAAGATTGCTTTGTAGAATTTCAAGGGTAACAATGCGACTACCAATGTGTTTCAATTATGTTTTCGGTCAAGTTAGAACTGATTGATTATTTTAACACTGGAAAGAGCAATTAGGTAAAAATTGGTAATTATTGTTTACAATTTTTTTGGATTTAAAGGAATATAAATGTTTTCGTATCTTTCGACTCGTCCGAAAAAAGTATATAAATAAATAATATATAAATAAAGCATATCGTAGTTACTAAAATAAGTAACAAATTTGATTATTGTTTATTGAATAAATTATTAAATTGCTTTATAACGAAATTAACGTTATAAATTTTTTTTTAACAAATTTTATCGAAGAAACCAATAAATCGCTTTATAACGATCGGAAACATATTTCAAATACTGCAAATACTTTTGTCGCACAATGTATTTACCCCGAGATGTATAAGTTTTACACGAGTCGGAATAACTCCAACTTTGTAAGACTCAAACACGCAACGTTTACCTTTTTCTCACCGCATCCCCAATCGCTTCGTCTTTTTTTCAAACATCCATTTCCTACGTAATGATCCGACAAATAAGACGATGTTAGTATGACACGCCAATCATGCTTTAATGATACTCGCCTATCTTTATTAAAGCACGAAGAAGTTAACGCGGTTCGAATAAAGATACGAGAAAACATATTTGGTCCTCTCGAGCGTTTAACACGAAAGTTGCATCACGTAACACCTCTAGGAACGAAACGCATTTATTTCCAAACGAACAGGTTTTATCTTTATCGAAAACGTTGCATCGACCACGCGAATAATTGAAACGTATGAATCATATCCGCCCGTACACGGATTCGGATCAACGAACCGGCGTGGCTCCGCCGATGGGGAAAATTGTATGGACGAAGACATTTCTTGCTTTCGCGTGATCGTTCCGTACCGCTTGATCGATGGTATCTCTAATAAGAGTAAAATACGGCAGCCAAGCTCTGTCGATGTTAAACGGCCGGTTTCGCATAGCCGATCATTTTGTTTCTTTGTTTCTATCCACTGTACGGTGTAAAGTCTAGGTTTCAATTATAAAGGTTTGATCTGTGTGCACGCATAGTTGTATGCACGAGATGCTATTACGTTGAGGATGCATCGTTACTGGTCGACATGTAAAAGCATACAAGTACACAGAGTCGAGAAACTGATACTTATACAATTAACGACGGCTTTTAAACATATAACCGAGAAAGTTAATCATTAATTGATCGAATTGCTCGTTTTCTTCATCCATTCGAGCAAGAACAACCGTTTTCGCAAGAAGGCCTGGAAATACGAATTACACGTATTTTTCACCCGTTGTTAATTGTTTGTGCGATGCACAGTTTCTCAGGCTGGCACGAAAGTAATTTCCTTTTTCTTCTTAATTTTTTTTCTCTCTATTTTTTTTCTTTCGTTTCTTTTCTTTTCGTAACGTTGCACGATGAACTTTACGTTTTCGCTGCTATGGTCATTATCATCGATTGAATCACGCATCAGGGATAACTATGGGAACCGTGTTCTATTCACCGGTCTACATGAATCTTTCATAATACAACTTGCTTTATGTAACAATTACCACGGGTTGATTTACTTTGTTACCTCATTGTTAAGGTAATATCGCGTAATAAGCTCGGTCATTAAGTGTTTAATAATCGTACGAAGAGTAATCGTTAGCGGTATGCACACTGACCTCCCCTCTCTTCCCGATGATATCTGGGTCGCTTATTTTTAAGTTAATTATACGGTACGGTATTAACGAGATACCGACTAACTAGCCATGCGATTTATCAACGTGTACGCATCGTATGAAATGCGACAATCATCCAGTAATAACTATTCCGCGTTACAACATTTTAACCTTTTAAGTTCGATAACATTTACATTTAATATTTTATTTTTAAAAGCATTTCAGAACTTAGACATTTTCATCGTCCATCGCTAATAATATATCTACGTTGATATATTTTCGTCAATTTCTAAAAAACTAACCAGACACACGTTACGCGATAAAATAAAGAAATAGCGCTCAAAACCCCCAGAGAACAGCAGTATTTCCAAGCGAGCAAGTTGTTCGCGCGTAAGCACACGCGCATGCGTATATCCACGCGCGTGCCTGTCTCGTTCTGTACGAAAAATACTGTTCGGCATAAATTTCGCAAGGAATGGTATGCGTCTCTCGGTTCATTGCATTCGTGCAAAAGAGAATACTCTTTTCAAATGTGTGCGCGCGTACGTGTACGCGCACGATCCTGTGGCTCCCTTAGCGTGCGCGCGCGGGCGCGCGTAAATGAGCGAGTACGAAGTTTATTATAATGGCGTTATGTGCATTATACCACGTTGCTCGTTAGGCACGTATGTACGGTATGAGGAAACGGAACGTCCGCGCGGCGTAGAAACTATGTACGTCTCTTGGCGAGGTCGAAAAAATGCCCGGTGGCTATCTCCCGCGTTTACCCCATACCTATGGGGGATTTCCGTACAATGTGTTCGCCGCCGCCGGCCAGTGTTCTCCGATACGACCAGGATACCGGCGGTATAATTAAGAAATTTATCTTGGCGACTTGAAATAAGAAGGCGACCGCGTAACGCGCGCCTACGTTGCAATTAAAATCTGACGTGGTTCTTTTCGCGGTCGAAAGAGTGGGAGTTGTACATTGTTTTCGCAGACGTTGTTTCGTTGTATTGGGTTTGTTTCCGCGGAGGGTTAAAAAAAAATTGATCGATGGCTCTTTTTTTGTTTTGAAAAAAAAAAAACTTGATTAGTTTGTCCTTAATTGTCGTTGCAGAGGCGTCGTTGAAGATTTCGTATAAAATTTATCAATTGGAGATTTTTCATACGTAAAAATGAATATAGAAATATCTTAAATTAAACTGTAAATTTTTTTTCTACGTTTTAATTCGTATTTTTAAAAAATTTTATCGAGCTAATGGCACGGTTAAACGAAAAATTATTNCGTAAAAATGAATATAGAAATATCTTAAATTAAACTGTAAATTTTTTTCTACGTTTTAATTCGTATTTTTAAAAAATTTTATCGAGCTAATGGCACGGTTAAACGAAAAATTATCGATTCCAGAGAGTTAAAACGAGGGATTGGTAAGATGTTAGAATACGTTGAATATCGGAAAAAATGGCAGGTTTTTTATTTATATCAATGTATTANGGTCGAAAAAATGCCCGGTGGCTATCTCCCGCGTTTACCCCATACCTATGGGGGATTTCCGTACAATGTGTTCGCCGCCGCCGGCCAGTGTTCTCCGATACGACCAGGATACCGGCGGTATAATTAAGAAATTTATCTTGGCGACTTGAAATAAGAAGGCGACCGCGTAACGCGCGCCTACGTTGCAATTAAAATCTGACGTGGTTCTTTTCGCGGTCGAAAGAGTGGGAGTTGTACATTGTTTTCGCAGACGTTGTTTCGTTGTATTGGGTTTGTTTCCGCGGAGGGTTAAAAAAAAATTGATCGATGGCTCTTTTTTTGTTTTAGAAAAAAAAAAAACTTGATTAGTTTGTCCTTAATTGTCGTTGCAGAGGCGTCGTTGAAGATTTCGTATAAAATTTATCAATTGGAGATTTTTCATACGTAAAAATGAATATAGAAATATCTTAAATTAAACTGTAAATTTTTTTCTACGTTTTAATTCGTATTTTTAAAAAATTTTATCGAGCTAATGGCACGGTTAAACGAAAAATTATCGATTCCAGAGAGTTAAAACGAGGGATTGGTAAGATGTTAGAATACGTTGAATATCGGAAAAAATGGCAGGTTTTTTATTTATATCAATGTATTAATATCGTTAAATATCTATGGATCGATATAACGTCAAGTTACAAGTCTTCGATGTTATTTTAATTAGAACGTTTAGCATTTACATATATAGTCTTTTGTACAACCGTGTCATGCGTACGTGTCTCGAGGCCTTTTATGAGATTATAACCACGCGTTCTAGCGTAGTCGTTCCTTAACTACATGCTTCTTACGTAAATTGCTAATGATTCTCTTATAAAAAGGAGTAAACGCAGAATATATACGATTACAGCTACTGTTTCCTGTTTTGTCCAATTTTCGATCGCTGTAAAAAAGAAAATTAATTTTTTCCTCTTCTCTTTGATGAACTACAACATTCTTTTCCGAATCCTATTAGGAATTTACGTGTTTGCGCGATTAAAATTGAAAAGTCACCCGTTGACGTGTATTTCTCTGAAATTTTCTTTCTGCGTCCTCCACTTCTCTTCGTCTCCTCTTCCTCTTCATCTTCCTACCGTAACACGTCGCTGCGTTATTTAATAACGGCAGTCTTTTGTTTCTGTTCGATGTATCCGGTGTATTAAAGTCCAAATTGGAATAATTAAAACGCACGGCTCGCCGTTGGTTACGAGTAATAATTAAAATGGAACGGTAGTGCGCGAAGAGGAACGCAGTTGTAAGGAGCGCGAATTCGCGTGTAATCCATCATTCGTGCATTCCGTATTCCACGTAGAAGGTGTACACGCTGAGAGAGGTACTCGTTTCGTCGGAGGAATGCACGGCATTATAATGAGAACGCTGCAAGACCACGGTGCAACTCAGCGACTCGATTATTTCGTTTAATTACAGGGAACATTAGACAAGTCACATCCGTGGCGATACACGCTCCTCCGGGTTCTTTGGTCAACGGAAAAAGTATCGCGAGCCTATTGTTCCTCGGTTGCCACATAGGTACACGCTTCTTTACTATTCTCTGCCTTTTTTCTCTCTAGGAGCGTTGCCCAATATAGGAACAAATGTTTTAACACATTCCACGATTCGAGAAAAATATTTCGCTAGCAGTTTAAAATCATGCGAAATAATCACATCGGAGTATTCGATTAATGAATCCGAGAGAAACGTTTTGGTGGGGTTTAGAAATTATGTGAAATAATTATATCGGAGTATTTGATTAACTCTTTGGGGCACGCTGGGATTAAAAGTGTCCCACCTTTTCGATGCACCGTGATGCATGGTGGGATATTTTTAGTCCCACCTTGATTTAGGGAAAAGGATGTGCTTTAATAAGTACCATTCACGAACCCATGTGGCACGGTGGAACTATTTGAGTCCAATCCTATAACAACAAATTCAATTGAGTTACTATTATTTTTTTTATGTTTTTACATTATGCGATTCCTTTATTGGTAAAGATATACCAATTTTGTTTCATTTAAAATGCAATAAAATTTCTACGCAACATGGGTCTATTTTATTATCCGAAGTCCTGTGCTGCAAAGAGTTAACACGTTGAGCACTATGTCAGTTCCTGAGGAGTGACGCTGAGATTTTCGTCCTTGATTTCTAAGAATCAATTTATTCATGTAATTTCGTTGCGATTCTCCGTAACGTTTTCCGACTCCCGTTGTTCCGAGTTTAATCTCTCTCGAAGCAGTCTATTACCTAGACTTCGCTCGAATAGTTCGCGAAGTGAAAAAAAAAAAATAGAAAAGAAACGGAAGAATTAACTGGATTTTTTACGAGCTCAATTAGCGGAAATTTCTAAGTTTATGGCGGAAAATACCAGTCGTTCCTCATTCATAGGAACAACGCGAAGAACGCTGGTGCACACTGGATAATGATGGTCGTAGTGCATAGCAAAGACTTCATAAAATAATAATGGTTACCTCCTTCATGGGTTCGATTAACACTTACGGTACGTTTGTGGCGCAGTTATGCTAAACGAGTATCTAAGTATTGTAACTAATATCGAGAATGTTTGTCTTAGGATTTTATTGTTCGTAGATAGTTTGTAAGTTTGAATTTAAAACTTAAAAGAATTTTTTTTTGAGCATTCAATGCGTTGAAAGCGTCCGATCGTCTTTAACATAATTTTAACAGATGATACAAACTATCAAAATTTATTATCAGCATCTTCCAGATGTTGAAACCTTTATCTTCTTTTTATCTTCTTTTTTTAAATAGGAATCAGCTTACTTTCTCGTGCCTATTTACCATCTAGCTTTCGTACAAGATCCTACTTTCGAACAAATATAATTTACATAAACCTTCGAACGCCCACATTCTGGGAATCATAATACTAATCTTACGTTTTGCTGTAACACTATTCCCTCTAATTTACGATCAATATTCTTATATTCCCTCTATCAAGTTTTTCCACATCGAAAACCGACCCTACAATTCGCGACCCTTACATAATCCAGGCAGTGTTCCTCGTTGAATTGGCGGCGAATAAGCAAAGCGCACGAGAGACGCATGAATTGCGTAACGCAATTACTCGGACGAGAGGAGACAGTGGTGGTTGCTCAACGCGGATGGCGGCGGCAGTAAAGGCTCCGTTTCAAAAGTTCAACGAAAGTCGAGTGCCGCGGCTGGTTTAAAACAGTGGAGGCCGAAACTTAAAGCCGCGTATCCAGTAATCGCACAGATAATTCTCAAATATACATATATATTTTTTTTAATCGTAAGGTATTTTAGAGATACTAAAAGTATTCGAATATAAAATCACGCGACTCGAAGAAGGGTGCGAAATATTCAAACATTGGTGTTCTCCATAACAGAAAAGTCTTTCGAAACGCTATCTTTCAGAAATTGAACGAAACGTAGTCGAACTGTAGGAAAAACAATAAACCTGTACCTAATTCAGAAATGTTTGCAATACTTTGAAGCACGAAGCAAATTTGTACAAAAATTAGTGGCCGCGCGTGTGAAAAGCCCCATAAGTAGTGCTATTCACGGGTGAAGCCCCTGACGCGCTTTGGTTCCCCTTTACACGTCGACGCAATAAGAGTAAAAGGGTTCGGAAAGAGATCAACAGACGTGTATCCAAGTATCGAGCAGAAGACGATACAAGGGGATGAAGGAAGCCTGTTTTACTCCGAAGTAAACCTTGTACAGCAATGTCACAAGCTATAACGCATTTTAGGTTACGTCATAGAATATGGCGCCACAGAGCGAAGAATGTGGATGACATAGTTGAACGTTCGACGTTGTTTAGTAAATAGTCCAGTCGTCTTCAGTTTCCTCGTTTAGCAAAGATGGAATAATCAGATGACATAGCACTATCGTTCACATGTAAGATAAGTTCACATATAAGATGCCTGCATTGTAGAATACTTTTGACCCTTAAAACAAACCGATTAAGAACGAAAATAATATTTGCATAAAATAACTTAACGTACAAAACTTCCGAAAAATGGCGTTTCAGATGGAAGGATTCCTTATTCTGTTCAACGAACACCTTATTCTTGTACATTTTCGAACACTTTAATTCAGTTTTATTATCTTTCGTCGGAGTTACTCGGCACGTAGAATTACGATCTTTCCTGAAGATCGTGTTTTAACTCTTTGCGGCACAAGATTTCTGATAATAAAATAGACCCGTGTTGGATAGAAATTTGATTGCGTTTTAAATGAAACAAAATTGATATATTTTTACTAACGAAGGAATCGGATANCGTTTTAAATGAAACAAAATTGATATATTTTTACTAATGAAGGAATCGGATAATGTAAAAACATAAAAAAATAATAATAATTTAATTGAATTGGTTGTTATAGAGTGGGACTCATGACCTCACACGGGTACACGAATGGTACTTATTAAAGCACATCCTTTTCCGTAAGTCGAGGTGGGACTAAAAATGTCCCACTATGCGTTACGGTGTATCAAAAAGGTGGGACACTTTTAATCCCAGCGTGCCCCAAAGAGTTAAGGAAACAGCTTCCTTATTCCGTCCAACGAACATTTAATTCCTATCCGGTTTAATATCTAGCTCGTTTGCAAGCGTTTCGCGCGACCAGTGAATACGTGGCTTTAGTAGTCGAAACGAAGCTCGAGGTGGTCCACTCGGTCTCTCCGCGCGGCGTTATTTCCTTACGTAAGCGCTGCACAGTGCACGGGTCGTTGCTTCGTTCTGTATGTCACCGTGTGCCGCGCACGGGAACACCAGTCTGACGGCATTCCATCGTGATTTGCGAACGTTTCGGTAAACGTTCAGCACACCCGTGGTCCGCGCGGTGTTTACGTCTGCTCTTGGTTGCAGAGGAGGAGAAAAGGTTGGCCGCCTCGTGACGATAGTCGGAATTCCGAAAGGAACCGAGTACGAGTAATATCGGTCGAGATTTCGCCGAATCAAGCTTCCCCGGACGGATCTTCGATCACGATTTTTTTTTTTTTCCTCCTTTTTCTTTCTTTCGGCTACGGAGCTGCCCCGATGCCTCTTCGCTGAACGTCGTTCTGGCTGTTTTACGCGACACGTGTCCTGTTTCACGGATTCGGACTCCGCTCCGCTTGTTTTTAGGTTAAGGCTAATTACGAGAGTTCCTCGAGTCGTAGCGTGTCTAGTCGTTACGAATAAATAATCGACGTATTGGTTTTGTTTTTCTTTCCGATAGGATGTTTAATTTGTGATCGTGAAAGCATCAGAGACGGCAGTGTTTCAGTAACGTTGGAAACGATACGCTGATATAATAATATTGTTACATTCAGATGTTTCGTCGTTACTCGATATACGTGTATCGAGCCTATTTTGCAACGATACACGTATTAAACGCAAGAATTCTCTGTATTCCGAACGAGCTCCGGAAACACGTTCGAATTGAAGGTTAGTTTTCGAGAAGTTATCCATCGATCTCTGTTAGATCGACAATCTTGACGTCGTTAAAAGCCAAGTCTTCTCAATTCCAGTAGCGACACGAGCAAGCTTTGAACGTTTTACTCGGTGTTCACACGGTACTCGTAACAACGTTATAAGGTCGTTCCGTTGAAATTGCGCGGTAAATTGTAACTCGAGATCGTATTGATGGTTGGTAAATCGTACGATCTTTGGAGGACGGTTTGATTATCCGTTCGTCACTGTGCAATTATGTATGAATGCAAAAAATTCATAGATACGTCTGTGTTGCATCATTCGCGATGTGAGTCAACGTATCAAGAGATCGTGTCCAATACCACGGTACTGTGAAATTCGTTCTCGTCCTTCAGTCGTTTTCTGCCCAGTCTCGACGCCAAAATCGGCGTGTAAAGATCAGGATCCACTTCCTGCGGTTCCTCGGATAAAATTAGATTGGAGATCCAACTGGAGATCCATCCTACTACGAAACTGACGAGACTTCCCAGAGGACAGTACCACATGTATGAAATGCGGTACAGATAGAAGTAGGAGTCGCTGGTATTTTGCCTGTAATAAAAAGACTGGTATTTTATTATCTCTTAGAAACCAATTATATTAAATCGTACTAAATGGAATGGGTATTAATTTTATGATTAAAGAAACATTAAAAATGTGATATAACAGGCATAAATTGGTACGTACATCAGGCAAAAATACAAGGCTACTACCTTTGAATTAGTATTTTTTTTTCTTGGATATTTTTACATAATTCTAATTTTTCGTAAAACGGATTATTGATAAAATGTAAAATCGAAAATAACGTTAGTAAAGATACATCTAAATTGTTACTCGAAGTATCCTATTTTTTAACGAAAACAATAATTTTACAACACTCGGTTAACTCTACGAACAGTATAAACCAAAATCATATTTCGGAGGGATAGTATTACATTTTTGCCTTCTGTATTAAATATATTAAATATCTATACTAAGCGGTGAAGTCTTCCAATGTTAAATATGAAGCATTTGCATCTACAAGAACCTACGCATAGAATGGACACTGAAAATGCGTAGTCATTGAATAGCAAACGAATTCCTTACTCATCGTAATCAGAATACGCAGCGACGTTACTACAATTGGACGCATTGGCGTTCACTTTGTTTGGAATCAGTGGCTTCGGTTGACCAAAACCGATCCACAGGGAGAAAACGAGACTAGTTAACAGGCCGATGATAGCGCCTTTCTGATTTCCCAACCGTGTGAACATGCCGAGTGTGAATAAGCCAAATACAGGTCCTCCGACCACTCCAAAAATTGTCAGAGCCGCTTGTAGGAGTCCGCCGAGGTAGCGCCCCATAAAAGCGAGTGCTATGCAAGCGATACCGACTACAACAGCTAGAATCTTGCTGACGATGATCGATCCGGTCGCGGTAATCTCTTTGTTCCTGAAATAATGTTAACGATTAGGCTGGTGTAATTGGTTACATAAATCGTACATGTTGGAACGAATAGTTGATATTTTAAGAAATTAAATTAAATGGATAGGAGATGATATGAAATAATATTGTAATCTCTATTCTCATAATAATATCGTTGCTGTTACAAGGGTGGTAAAAATAAAGAATAATCGACGATTCGATATTTGCCAGATTTCCGGGTATAAGCTTTGGTATCGTCGGTTATTAAATTTTTTAGGAAACTGATCACAGTACTTAGTAGATTACAGTAACATCGAAAGCCTTTAAGTACACCGATCCACGCGATGAAAGCTTAAAATTACCGATAATATTGCTTTTTATATCTATAATATCAGAAATTTAATACGTAGAGTATTAAAAATCTGGTATCTATAATATTAAAAATTGAATACTTAGAAAGTTAAAGATCTGTTATCCAGAATATTAAAAATTTTATATCTACTATACTCGGAGGACAAATCTCTATAATATCCGAAGGCTTGTCCGCGATATTAAAAATCTGATACTCGGAATATTAACTATCTGATATCTGTAATAGAAATTTAATCGATAGAATGCTAAAAATCTAATACCTATAATATCAAGATCTAATCGATAGACACATGCTAAAATTCATTTGATTTCGCCATTTCACGAGCCTCACCTGAGACGGCATATAGGTTTGATAAAATCTTCGAGTATAACGGCGGCTAGAGAATTCACCGTCGCGGAGATGGTGCTGAGCCCAGCGCTGAAGATGCCCGCTATAAAAAGGCCTGGCACACCTGGATACGCGGAGAGCATATCCATCACGTAAAGCGGCATTAATTGATCGTACGAGCTGATCCTTCCGCTCTGGAGGGGGTCGCAGTTACGATATTTCGCATATATCGCCAATCCAGAGAAACAGAGGCCCAAGGACATCAAAGAGGACATTGGCCAGCTCAACCAAATAGCTATTTGCGCGTCTTTCGTCTTTCTGAAAGTATCAACCTTGGCAATAGATGATTTTATAAATTGTGAACGATTATTATTAAATAAAATGGACGGAATTGCGTACAAGAAACGATTTATCGAACGATCGCTACCGGCGGTATGCACGCCAGATGCGTGGCTCAGATAAAGTCCGAGGAAAATTCCTCCGTCTTTCTGTCGTCACGCTACGGAGAAGAGAATCACGATAATGTGCCTCTAGATGAATACAATGCACGGACCGGAATACGCAATATTCGTGTTATCTAGAAATTTCATTGGAAGACCGGTCCGCCTCGTCGATTTATCGAACCTTAATTTATGATTCAAGACAGGGGGAAGAATGATCGTTCGATTATACGCTGGTGCATCATTATTTTCTTGTTTTCACGGTGTTTTTGCTACTATGAAATGGATTAGTGGAACAGTGGGTTGAATCTCGTTGAATTATAAAATGAACGCTTCGAAGATATATCAAAAGTTAGGAGCGAAGGTTAAACGAATGTAAAATTCCATTTCTTTTTCTTTTTCTTTTTCTTTTTCTTTTTCTTTTTCTTTTTCTTTTTCTTTTTGCGTTACACGAACAGAACAGGCGAGGAAGAAAGGAGTTTGAAAAAGGAAGTAATGAATTCTTTGAATATGCAAAACAACGTAAGTTTCATAAATTCACGAGCGTCAGGATGAAATTCTTGACGTCCACCTAACATTTAGTGGCATGTCAGCAAGATGTCGGCTTGGTTAATTATGAAATGCCGATGGAGGCGAATAATTCGCGATATCGCGGGACACGTACGCATCGTACCGGGTAGAAAGTCAGCGGGTACTCACTTGATGGTTAACATTCTCTGAACTTGAACTTGGTTGGTGCCGTACAAGGAGAGGTAGGTGAAGAAACCGCCAAATGTCAAGCTCCACCAGGTGTGTCGCACCGTTGGGTCCATTGAAATGCTGAATGAATGCACATACCATTGTCAGTATCGATACCGGCTTGGATTCCTCGTAAAATAAATGTTTCATGCTCGGCATGGTATTTGAAAGTGTGTTAACTGCATCACGCTCATGGCAATTTACAATATAATGCCGGAGAGAAAATCGATTTAAGCAGTTGCTAGCACACTGTTACTCGTGTTATACAACGTAACGGTTCGTATTATAATGATAGTTAAAGAAGCATGCTCTGATTATTTCGATGCTTCGTACAAAGGGTAATAATATCGTAATATTTAATAAATACCGATAAATCGAGACTTTAGTTCGGTGATCTGTTGAATGTTTTAATATTCGTACTGTAACGGAATAATATTGTTGGTACTGATAGTTGATTCACCCTGTTACAGTTTAGTGCATCAGGAAGTCGGTCGTTGTATTTTTAATCTTGAATTATAATAGTAAATTTTTTAAAATAATTGCAACGATGACTATTTGTTTCGAACAAGAATTGGGTAAATAATCGCGTTGAAATAAATAATGGGACTAAAGTATCATTTTTTAGGAGATTCTACTGGATCGGTAGAAAATAAAGAAAAAGAGCGCGATTTATGAATGATAAATCAACACACTTATCGAATTCTATGCGTGATCCCTCCTTAGCGATCTCCCAAATTTGGTCGAGGCCCCCGACGTTCAGAGCTGCTGTGACGATCACCAAGATAACGGCTATCAGCATCAGCAGACTCTGAAATACGTCCGTAATGAGAACTGCCTTGATACCGCCGATCGTCGAATAAAACGTGCAGACCAATCCTATGCCGATTACGCTTGCGGTCGTCGAGATACCTGTGGTGGCTTCCAGGGCAAGTGCTGGTGCGTACAATACCACGCCGCTGTACAGAAGCAGCTGAAGCATAAAAGCGAAGCTTCCTGCCATGCTTGCTGCCTTGCCGAAACGTTTGTGCAGATACTGGAAGTGAATGAATACTTTTTTTTCTTCTTTTTTATTCACAATACTTGGTTAAAATATTCATACAGCGCGGATTTCAAATTTCAGATTTCTATCGACAATGCCTTTTTATGTGCGATGTCAAGTTGAATCCTTGATGCATCTTGAATAAATATTGATCGAAAGCTGAATTTTTATAAATAATTAAGGTTTTTTTTTGTAAATATCAACAGGTTTTAATTTTAAATTATGAAATTATATAATCATAAATTATTTTATAGATTATTCACAAAAAGATATTTTCAGTAGGAATTTTATTTCATGATATTTTATTATGAGATATTTTATCATGAGATATTTTATCTCATGATATCCTATTCTCGTGACAATTNTTTTATTTCATGATATTTTATTATGAGATATTTTATCATGAGATATTTCATCTCATGATATCCTATTCTCGTGACAATTGTAATCCATGATCACCTCATATTTTTCAACAAAATTGAACTTTCACCGGCAAACTTACCTCAAAAGCGCTGGCATTTCCGAGCTTAAAGAACACCGGCATGTATAAGTAAACGACGAACGGAGTAGCAAGTCCGTAGGCCAGATTGATCACAGCGTACTGGGTACCATAAACGTAATTTTCTGAGCTCACTCCCAACAAACTGACCGCGGATAGGTACGAAACCGTTAAACCTATCGCGACCGGTGCCACTCGCATCGATTTGTCCGCCATGAAGTACTCCTGTCGTCGATCATATAGAAATTACACGACATTATCGGAATTTGTGCTCTCTTCCCACAAATCGTCTTTTAGGTGTTCGATAGAGGATATTAGCGTATAACGTGTTTCATATCAGAATGGAATAATTAATGTAGCAAAAAAACTTACATCTGTCGACTTCTGTTTTCCACCGGTGAGCCAATAATAGACACCGATTCCCGAACTAATCATCAGCGTTATCGCGATCACCACATAATCCGCTGCTACCAGGGTAGCCATGGTCTACTTTCGTACGATGGCGTTAGGCCAGATTTGACGGACAAATGCTTGGCCACGACTCGATCGTCGGCAATTTATTTGTTCGATGTATCTGGTTAGCTGACTAACGTTGGTCCTTCAATCAACGCTGGCTTCAACACATTTAACATCGATGTCATTTACGTAATGATTCGAACAGTCCTCGCCATTTCTCTACGAGTTGTATTAGGATTCTTCTTTTTATTTATTTTTTTTTATTCTTTGTTTTCTTTGTTGGTTCTCGATCGATGTCAATGGGTCTCGTTGAATCTCAGGTGGTCTTTTTGGATACGNTCCGTAGGCCAGATTGATCACAGCGTACTGGGTACCATAAACGTAATTTTCTGAGCTCACTCCCAACAAACTGACCGCGGATAGGTACGAAACCGTTAAACCTATCGCGACCGGTGCCACTCGCATCGATTTGTCCGCCATGAAGTACTCCTGTCGTCGATCATATAGAAATTACACGACATTATCGGAATTTGTACCTCTCTTCCCACAAATCGTCTTTTAGGTGTTCGATAGAGGATATTAGCGTATAACGTGTTTCATATCAGAATGGAATAATTAATGTAGCAAAAAAACTTACATCTGTCGACTTCTGTTTTCCACCGGTGAGCCAATAATAGACACCGATTCCCGAACTAATCATCAGCGTTATCGCGATCACCACATAATCCGCTGCTACCAGGGTAGCCATGGTCTACTTTCGTACGATGGCGTTAGGCCAGATTTGACGGACAAATGCTTGGCCACGACTCGATCGTCGGCAATTTATTTGTTCGATGTATCTGGTTAGCTGACTAACGTTGGTCCTTCAATCAACGCTGGCTTCAACACATTTAACATCGATGTCATTTACGTAATGATTCGAACAGTCCTCGCCATTTCTCTACGAGTTGTATTAGGATTCTTCTTTTTATTTATTTTTTTTATTCTTTGTTTTTTTTGTTGGTTCTCGATCGATGTCAATGGGTCTCGTTGAATCTCAGGTGGTCTTTTTGGATACCAATTTTGACCGTCGTTGAAATCACCGAAGGATCGTTTGATTTTATCCGTTCTTCGCACGACCGTTATTAACACTCGTTAAACATTCGTTTCGTCACTATCATCTCTGTTTATGGCGTTAGAAGAAACTACCGGAGAATTTAGACTCGGTGTGGAAGGTTCTGATTGTTTCAAAATTTCAGAAGTTGACCTCGCGCCATTTTAATGTTTAACTTACAGCTTAGCGTGAACAAGGTCGTATACCATTATTATTATCTTAGATCATATTATCGAGCGAGGAAGAGCTCTCAGCGTTCTCTTGTAAGTTACACGGCATTATTGAACAGGAGAAATGTAATTATAGAAAACGTGTTCAACATAATGGTCGTTCACTTTTTTCGCAATATTATCATTTATCAGTCAGAACTTAAATTCTCATTATGTAGGATGCTTCGGCTAAAACGAATCACTTAATCATCCACATTATACACTTATGCAATAATTTGAAAATTTCCAAAAATAATATCTTGGATCGTATTTACACTTTGATATCGTTGAAATTGTACATAAAATATTACTTGCATCGTCACAATTACAGAAAATAATTAGTTGGCCTGTTTTGAGGGGAATACTAAAATGTTCACTTTGACAACTCACGTTCACTTAAAATGTTATTCCACTATATAATTCACGCGTATTTTTTAGCACTGCTTGACGAAAATACATCAACAATTGTATTTCAATTGTTACGATTAGAGGAGTAGTCGCATCGAAGTAAAACTCACGAATGTCTCTTATCGATACACCATCGTTTGTATTATTTATTAGCGCATATAGAGTGGGGCACACGTTATCTTCGATTTAGTACCAGACTTGATATTTTCCGTTGTCAAGGACACCACTCGTTTACTCGGTCTGAACTTTATCGATGTACAAAATTAAATTCGCGACGAATGTTAAAGTCCTCCCAGGAACGAGCACCGTGAGTAACAACTCGAGTACCCACGCGAAGATTAAGTGACAGATACGAGCGATAAGTTGAAGAGCAAAGAATTTATCTCTTTTTATCTCTGATAAAATTCCAATTCTTTAATTGCACGTGCTTAAGATCTGCTGTTACAAATCACTATACTTATCGATCATAATGCATCTCGCGACTATCATCCTACGATATATATTTCGATAATAATATTAGTCACGTATTTTTCACATGATTCTTAAGAAAGAAACTCAGAGGGGGTGGCTTTATATAATTTAATAAATGAAAAAAACGTAGAACAATTTTTCGATCGAACCATCGTTTTCTGGAAGAGTAAATTTTAAAGTATTGAACGCAAATATAAGAGGGTTGTCATAATTAATGAAAGAACCGTGAAGAGTAATTTTTCGCATAAAAAAAAGTATGAAATTAACATAAAATGAGAAATTAACTGTTGTGTAAAAAAAAAAAAAAATCATTTGAAGCTATCAAAGGCAATCTAAAAATCGTTCGTATGTCGTCTCAAAATTTGTCACAGATTCAGTCGAAATTAATTCCAACTGAAAAACTTGTATCCTAAAGGTTTAAAGTTCAATATTTTATACAATGCTCTCTATTTTAAACCATTATCCTATAATGTGGACGGTTCTCCTTTTATCGATCCATTTACCGAACTTTTTAATCACGTCTGGTATTTGTAACACCCTCGCATATATTATCCCGTTATCGAGCCTTTTTTCACGCGAAAAGTCGCGAGGGGACAGAGCAAAGAAGTTTCTGCTATAAAGACACAGCTACACTATAAAGATTACAGTTACGAAGTATACGACAAATATTAAGCGAAAGACCATAGATATCGGATCTCGCATAGGTCTGTGACATTGTTTACGGTACCGGCGACAAGCGTTTCCTGCGTGCTATCATAGAACGCGTTGTTTGCACGACAAGCGCTTCTTACGGAGCCAAGGCTTATGCACGTTCGCGGCTATACAAACCTACGCGCTGAACGTGCACGTACGCACTTCCGCGTTCCCGTATCCTACCTGAGAGAGCGCGGGTGTCTCTTACGATTATCGTCGAAATAAATTCCGCGGTAACCTATTGGTCTTTTATTCTCCTTCTTCTTCGTCTTCGTTTTCGTCCTCTTCGCGTTGCTTCCCTATTCGCATTGGGATAGAACGCTAGGAAAGCTGAAAACAGGGAAAAGGAGGAAAGAGACGCGTCGCGCATTCTTGAAAGTGTGCATCCATCGAATGGATAAGTAAGAAATATGTGGATGTCTGTAAGAATTTATTAAAAGATCTTCCTTAATATATTAAATATTTTATTTAGAATAGTGGAATTTTTCTTACGTTTGTAAAAAATGTTTGATGCTGGAAACTACGAAAGTGGTAAAAATTCAATTCATAGTTTTTTGTATAATTTTTATAAATTTTCTGTGGCATATATTTTGGCGATTTTCCGTGATTTTCTGTAAAAAATGTGGATAAAGATTCGTCTCCCTCGCATTATATATTTTTTCATATGCCCTTTATTTCAATTTTTTTAGTATAAATATACTTTGATCGTTGGTGGTTCTAGTATTAACAGCGAATTATTTGTATAATAGTGAGAAAGAAATTTTTTAGTCTATAATTAACAATATTTTAGGAGCTAGAAAACTTGATACGTTTCATACGTGAGAAATTTCTCTTATAACGAGAACGTATAAGAATAACTAATTATTAAACAAAAACCTTCTAATTCTATTCACTGTCACGGTTGTCTCTCTCGCACAGTTCAATTATTTTCTCTACTCAAATTCGTGTATTATATCTTCACGGTTGTTTAATAATACATTTAGAGACGAAAATGGTAGCCAGTTCACAGGGGTTAATTAGATTGATAATGATAGTTGGAGACTGCTAGAGTAATTCAAGGTATCGCGTTCGATATAGAGGCTGAGCAAACTTGTTTGTTCGGCTAAACAATTTATCTACACATTAGCGATTCTACGGTGGGTGCCTGTTAGCGCCAGCTCCCTGGTCACGAGCTGGTCGTGTAACACGTTAATGTGTGTAGAACGTACGCGTTACTGGCAACATGCTAGACAATTACATAAAGTCCGATGGGCTATTGTTGCATGTGCTACATATTATATTAACTGTTTTCGAACGCGTGTCGAATTTAATTCGATATATATTTTATTTTATTTTTATCAATTTTAACAAATAAAAAAAAAATATATATATATATTAATAGAGGAAGTGTAGCGAAGTCGAACTTCCAAATGAAATATTCGTCACTTCAAAATCGTCATTATAGTCCAGGAGACTTTTACTAACGGTTCAAAAGAGTTTAAAAATGATACAATTATTGTAACAAACATCAAAAGTATTCCAAACGTGAGTCACGTGGACTACTAATAACCTTGTATTACGTTACGTTTCAGAATACGCTTTTCTACATGCTAATAATATTTTAAACATATGCACGACCACATGTTTTGATTGTTGCACAGCGTGGAACTGATATAAATCACATCAATCTCGTGTAAAAACTTTTTAACTACACCAAGCTGTAACAGACCATCGGCGTTATGAAGAAAAAAAGAAAAAAAAAATTCAACTCATAAATACGCGTCACTTTTCCACTACGCTCATCGAGACGCTACCATAGTCCTCGATCGATTTTAACACCCAAGTCACCTCTTAAGATAGATTGCATTATTATTGCCGATAGTCGAGCGAGAACGTCGAGCATTTCGGCAGATATTCATTCCACGCGGGCATTTTATTGGTCATGGACGAGGCGCGCCCGTGCAATGAGTTTCTCGCGCGCATTCTTCGTTCCGTCAAAGATGTCTCCGCCGCGGATCTACGAGTTCGTACAGCCCGTAGCTACGCTACTCTCGTCGCGACGATAATAAATTTTCCGTATCAAAGCGTCGTTAAGTGGGAATTATTTTGCAATTAAGAACAGGTTGTTCCGCGGTTCGAATCGATTACGATCTAATCATCCGCCGCTGCCGTTCCCGCTGCAATTTGCCGGTGGGATTTATTCATAAAACCGTCGATTTATTCGCAAACGTGTAAGAGAGGCATTCCAGCACGGCTTAACGAGAATGCTAAACCGCAAGGGCAGGAGATCAGGGACTTTACTGGAATGCGCGGCGAACTGCATGGACGCATGATGCATTCGTCGAGCCGTGGGTGGTGGGAGACGGAGAGAAATATCGGGTGGGGGAAAGAAGGACGGAGGCGCGTAGGATGGACAGGGTGCGTTCTCGATGCACCTTTTAATTCGGTGCTGGCTATAGGAGGAGCCCTTTAAGGGTTTATCGTTAAGGGATGAAGCGAGTTTAGAAAGAGATTAATCCTTTGCGCTCGAGAGGCGACTCCCGCTCGTCATTTGGATCAACGCAGCTACTCTTTACATTTTAAATATACAAATTTGTGCGTATTTCGTGATTGTTGTGTTTAAAATTATTATACGTTTGATAAAGAGGCAGGAAAGAAAAGTGGAAAGAAAATTATAAAACCTCATTTCCCTTTTAACGTTAAAAAGTATTTTGCACGTGTAATACAATTAAGCAAAGGAAGGCGAATTATGCATCTAATAGCTTGATCCGAAGATGGAGGATGAACGAGAACAGATAGGAAGATGCTGAAAAAGGAAAATCGCATTCCCCGCGTATATCTAATTATCCAGCTCCTGCAGTTTCGAATGACATAACAGATGTACTGGTTCTCGTTCCTGAGACACTAACCGCAATATCGCGCGTCGCTTCGTTAAGTCGCGTATCCACCGGCTGCGCGCAACGTGTTCGCTGAAAAAGCTCGCGAACGTCCGGTTGATATTTTATGATACTTAACGTCACATTCTGTGACGTAGTTTAGAAATACATTGTAATTTATGGCTGTGATATTGTAATTTCATTCAGGAATAAAAAGAAACGGAGATAACGACCAATCGAGAGCCGCGACAAGGAAACATACCAACGATATATTTTTATTGGCGCACGGTTAGGTTTAGGTAAAAGTTTACATAGCCATATCGGAGTGCGATCGCGACGAATCGTTGATAATTATGGTTAACGGTTCGTTAAAAGACACTTGTGAACAACTACGCGACAGATATAAGGAAACGATCGAAAGGTTGATCCCCTCGATAATACGGGACGTTTATCATTGGTTGATGATTATTTCCTGCTTCGCGTTATTCGTTCACGGTGAAATATGAATGTGTTTGACGGTTTTAAAAAAATGTGAAATTTAGTGGGATATGTTACGTATGAGATAAATATTCGTTTGATAATTGATTTATGTTAGTTCGAGCAGAAAATTGTATGGTGTATCAAGGTATTTAATGTAGGTTGTAATTAGCGAATAAATGACTATATTATAGAATGAAGCAAACGGTACGCAGATTTTTTTGTTTTGGATTAAAGAAAATAAATCTTTAACTTTTTGCCTTTAACTTTTAACCGTATTGAAAATTGCTTGTCGCGAGTAATTTTAATTATAAGTTTTAACTTACCTTTTTTATTTTCGTCAATTCATGTCTTATTTGTTTTAAAACAAANAGATATAAGGAAACGATCGAAAGGTTGATCCCCTCGATAATACGGGACGTTTATCATTGGTTGATGATTATTTCCTGCTTCGCGTTATTCGTTCACGGTGAAATATGAATGTGTTTGACGGTTTTAAAAAAATGTGAAATTTAGTGGGATATGTTACGTATGAGATAAATATTCGTTTGATAATTTATTTATGTTAGTTCGAGCAGAAAATTGTATGGTGTATCAAGGTATTTAATGTAGGTTGTAATTAGCGAATAAATGACTATATTATAGAATGAAGCAAACGGTACGCAGATTTTTTTGTTTTGGATTAAAGAAAATAAATCTTTAACTTTTTGCCTTTAACTTTTAACCGTATTGAAAATTGCTTGTCGCGAGTAATTTTAATTATAAGTTTTAACTTACCTTTTTTATTTTCGTCAATTCATGTCTTATTTGTTTTAAAACAAAGCAAATTAATCGAAGAAATAAAATTATAAACGTTTACAGTTTTTTTTATTTTCAAAATAACGCCATAAATTTTTAGAAAGATCTCTACGAAAGAGTATTGGAGTTGTCGGGGAGATGCAAAAGGCGAAATAGTATTCGTGATCAGAATTACTGTAGAATTTATAATTTATTGGTTCATAATGAATTAATTGATATCAAAATAATTATCGCGATTAGTGTTTATCAAGAATTTTCTTTTCTTTTTAATGTACCGAATATGTAAGTAAATTTTCAAGAGCTGCCATTGAATCAGCCAGTACGCAATCAGCATACAACTCCAGCCCAGGCTGACACATTCACTCTCACTCGCCTAACCGGAAATTCGTGAAATTCTGCACATTTCACGGGCGCCAGCTACGATGTAAATTCAGTATTTACATTCACACACGCTTTACATTAAATCATACCAACTTCCAATCGCATTTACCAACAAACTTTCTAATCAAAGTTCTTACGTATAAAAGGATACTCAAAGAGCGTTTAAAATATCATCAATTTTTTTTTTTTTTTTTACAATCTGTGTATGAAGAACACAATTTAATGCAAAAGTGGTGCGAGTCAATATTTTGTCTATTAGTTTAATACTGAAAATACCGTAAAAGGTAAACCTTTTTCAAGTCCGTTTTCAAAATTACAAAATGATTCTTCCGTATTTTACTCAAGTCTCCATTAACACAGATATTCGAATAATAGATGTTCGATAATACAGATAATACAGATATTCGAAAAATATTATCCTACAAATAATATCCCCTCTGAAAATACCATAACACAAAACTCCATTGTTCTATAAATTCCAAATAAACTATTAATAAAAAAAAAAAAATAAAAAATCTCCCACCTCTTCGATCTAGAAACAATTATTATCCAACGATTCCAATTTTCACACCTCTGCAATTCTTTCGAAACATTTTTCTTCGAGCTTATCGATCAATAAATGTACCAATGACAAAGATAGCCAAAGAGTAACAGGCAGCCCAGTTCGTCGTCCTTCCTCGGTCAGGGCTCGTTCTCTGTCCCCCCGGTAGGTAGGTTGCTAGGTAATTAGATTTGTACGCGCGGGCAGCATCGGTGGCTGAGAAAAGGACGAGAGGTGGCGAGAGTGCGCAAGACACGGTTACTCATGCCGCTGGAATGTAGTTCACATTGTTTATATACCGCCTCCTACGTGCATGCACGTCGCACTTCGTCGAACGATAAAACCAGTCGCCGGCGCTCCCGTCGTGTGGATATCGGTCTCTGCGCGCACGCGCTGTCGATCGCCCCTTTCATGTTTGCCGATCCGCGGAATCTTCGCCCTGTTTTCGAATTCGTCACGAGCGGTGCCGATCGGAAAAGGCATCCTCCCGTCACTGGGATATGTTCTTCAGCCGATCGAGATCTGCATACTGATGCCAAAGACGAGCTAATTGTCGGGAATCGGTACTGGCACAAAGATCGCCGGTGTTGCTTGTAAAACATCCTAGGTCGTTCGACGAGGCGGTAATAAAACGCTGCCAATGTGGGCAGCATTCGTTATGGGACGTTATACCGGATGAAGGAATCTTATGGTTTTAGGTACTTGTCACCTTTGTCTTTGTCGTTTCTTCTTTTAGCGTTTGGTATGCTCCGCGGGTTGGTTTAATCTTTTAATCGTTTTACGATTGTGGTCCCGTACATGGGCTGCGGATGGAACGTTCTTACGTTTTTTAATACGACATTGAAATAGTTTAGTATACGATCGATGTTGTAGGTATCGAGAGCGTGGAAGTGTTTGGACAAGTGTGGTCTCTATTGTAGAAAGTAGGTGCGACTCGAAGGGTTAAATACGGAAAACAGGGTTGTACTCGGAGCACACGTGTACGGTAACCGTGAGTTATAAATGGATCGTAGTTAGCGGTAGAAGATAATAGAATCTAACTTCGGAAGGTTAATTAATTTTGGACATACGATAGGTGTAAAGAGAGAATCGCCGTATAGTGTTCGTTCTCCCTTCGTTTACTACCCTAACATTCCCAACGATGTTACAATTAGTCCAAAAATATTCGTGCCCTATTCTCTTCCGAAAATATCAACGCTTCCTATTTACAATTAGAACACTGTCACATACGATTCGATACGTAACAATGAGCAACCATGAATCACCGATCTTAAAGAATCGGTTCATCCCCCGGCAACCCCTTCGCCATGAAAAAGCGGCGGGCATCCGGTGAGTGCGCGTTGGCGCGCAAAAATTTACTCTCCGTGATTTTCCTTCGACGTCGGTACACGGGGTCGGTGATCGCGAGGAGAATGCTACAGGGACGCAGGTTGAACGGCTGCGAAATACATTGGCTATCGGGGTCCAAGAGAGAACGAGAGAGAGAGAGGGATGGTAGAGGAGGGTAAGAGAGAAAAAAGGAACCTGGAACGGGGGTAGGGAGGGCGGTAAGAGGGAGAGGGAGAAGGAGAGACCGGCTTTTATAATGGCGCGGCAGTTATACCGGTAAGCGAGTAAATGCATCAACGTGCTGCAAGCCGAGAGGCACCCGAGAAAGAGAAATAGACAACTCTGGCTACGAGTATGTACGAGGAAAAGAACGGGCCACGGGTAGAGGGTGGGTAAGGAGGAAGGGAAGGGAAGGATCGGGGAAAAGGGACAGAATGAGGCTCCTCGGGGTGTGGGCGGATTGCACGCGTCTCTCGGTAATGGATCCCATCGATCATCCCTCTGCGGGTAGATGGTTTCTCCTCCTTTCTGCTCTCTCGCGGATCGTCCATTAGTCAATTTCGTCGATTACCATGGCGACTTCGTCGAATCACGGGACGACCCCAAAATAGCCGTGTTGAGGACGCGGAGGAGAGTGGAGACGCTGATGCGGCGGCGGAAAGCGGTTTCGTGGCACGGGTATGGCGTGTTGGTTGGATGATACCGAACGATGTCGCGAACTTTGTCTTCGAGGGTTTGCGTGGTATGGAGATAGGTATGATGATACTTCTTATACTCTGTATTAGTTAAACAGGGGGAAGTTTGTTCTGTAATTTTGTTACCGGGGTACTGTTCTCGAACGTGCTGGGTTTGGTCGAGTTTTCGGAGTAGATTGCGTTTGTCGTATACGAGTGTGGATATATACTTGTAAAATGTACACGTAGCTGTTGAGATATTTAGTTTCCAACAGTTGATTATAATTTATCGATGCTGTTCATCTTTTATCCATCCAAGGCTTGACTTTACTCATAACTGTCCTCTGTACGCGATAAATCGTGCGAAAGTTAACGACACCAAGATTCCCTAGAAATTCCTCGTATTTAAGAACACGTTCGTGAAAATGGGACGGTAAACTTCTTATATACAAATATGAAATCGCGATGAAACGTTTCCAAGGAAGTTCGCTAGAAATCGAAACAATTAATCGGTTCCAGAGGGCTTGAAATTCCACGGAGAACCCGATGCCCTTCGCGTTGCATTTTTTGGAGGACTTATTGTCCGGTCGATTTATGAGCGACTGCCTGGCTCGGCGCGAGCGAGACCATCCGTTTCTCCATCCACGCGACCGCCTCTTGTTCCACGGAGATGAAAATGGAGTAATGCCGGGAGCGATTCTGTGATTTACCGTGGACCAACAGCCAGAAAGGGATTCAGCACACGTATTGTGAACCGTGCGCAGAGGCCTTCTTCTTCTCCTCCTTCTTCTTGCTCCTCTTCTTCTTCTTCTTCTTCTTCTTTTTTTTTCTTTCTTTCTGCCGTTCCTGCCGACCGGAATCTCTGGAAATGCCACTGTGATTTGTGCGACCGGTTACCGTTTCCATTTGCATATCCGTATCGGTTCTTTCGTACATTGTTATCTTCGTTGCCACGTGATTCTTTGGTCTAATAGCCTGACATGAAGTAATCCCGGTAGTCTTCTCTATTTCGAGAAGCGTTACACGAACGTGTTCGGTCATCGATGACGCTGCCTGGCCAGTTAATCGATTATTCACCCTGTTTTTTGGTCGCGATTGTTTGGCGTTTCTTTCGATACTTGGTATATACATATGGCATGATGAATTTATAAACATACGTGTAAATAAATTTTTTACATTATTTGTTATATATATATATATAAATATTGTTGTATGCTGTTTATTGTGTCCAAGATAATTAGTTAAATTCACAGGTTTTATTATGTTATTCTAGTAACTATATCTCCAAATATTGCGTATAATATGAAATTGATTAACATACAAAATCGAAGCCTGCGAAACACGTGATCGAAAACGAAACTACCAAACAAATGGTCAGACAAGGAACTAATTGTTATAATTGTTAGGAACTAATTTAAAAACTTTGTGGTTCTAAGATTTTATTGAAATTGAAACCTTACTGGAATAATTTTTTTTAAAACTGTATACCAAGCAAAGATCTCGTAAAATGTTCTGTCTTAGATATTTACGTTCAACCATCTTTTTTTTTCTTTTTTATTGGTGCGATTACAGTGAGGACGCTGGGCGTAGCGGCGACGAAATGAAGCATGCAGCATGCGTGGTAGCGGTGTCACGGCTGCGCGGTCCTGCCTTCAACCCCTGGTGTCCGCCAGCCGCTACCTCGCCGTTCAAGCCCTTCCTGGTGATCCTCTTTACTTCGTCGTTGAGGTGAGTACAGCCAGTTACGCTATTAAGAGGGTAATGGTGGGGAATAATTCATGACGACAATGCATATTCAAGATACGATGTATATAACCGTTTTCATCTTGTTCCGTTATACATGGTAATTCCTAGTCATGTATTTTCTATGGAACTCTACGGTATTATTTTCTAATTAGAAACAATAACGTTAACGCTCGAAGCTTGTGTATATTCGAAGAGATATATCATTTTTCCGTTCACGCGGTAGTCGCGTATCTTTTTACGTACAAAAATGATAGATTCTGAGTTGAAACACGTTTATCGACAATTTTCCGAAGACCTTTGAATTATTTATGATACACCGGGTATCTTCTTCAGGTTTCCGCATAAATTTTGTTACATATTCTACGATTAAAAAAATGAAATAAAAACGGCGTGTAACGAAGGTTCGTAAATGCTTTGTTAAAAAATTGTAACAAGAATAGAATGTATAAAAAAGATACCCAATTTAATTTTATCATAATTGAGGACAAGAATAATGTAATCATAGTTTTCTTCACATTCGTTTCAATATTTTTATTTTTTAAATAAATAAACATATATATATTTAAATATTTAATAAATTATTTCTCTTACAACCTTTTAATAAAGCCTATGGAAACGCGGTAGCAAACTTTATACGGAATCTTGTAGAATACCCTGTACGTAAATAATAAAATAAAATAAATGTTCCAAACAGCGATATAAAAACTATAATAGAATATTATGAAACATATATTCCTTTCGTTACATCTGTTTATCTTTATATCCGGAAAACCAGCTTGAAATTCGAAAAATTAATACCGCAATAGCACGATCTCGTTCAGAGTGCGTGAAGCTTCTTTCGTTTTAAAGGAAATCTCTATTAAAAATTATACGTTACATTTCGTCGCGCGCCAGTCTCCGGTAAGCCAAGGCAAGCATGAAACTAAAACGGCGACCCGGTTTATTTTTTCTTTTCTTTTCTTTTCTTTTTTTTTGTTTTTCCTCCAAAAGAAGCGTATCCAAGCCGTGCGTGTTGCATCCTCAGGCTCGAGCAGGAACATACTACACGGCCGCGAAATACCAGAGTTTATCAGAACATGTGCATCGCGATGTCGAGGGCACGCCCGGATTTTCTAATCGTGGAATGCGATTAGTTACATCCGCGGTGTGCGTGGGCGTGCGAGAGCGGAATAACCGATGTGAGAGAAACCGGCGTATAGTATAGTCGATATATTAAGGCGTGCGAAGGTACATGCACCTGCCTTGTCCTCCCTAAGAGTCATTTACAACCGGCAGGCAGCGGGAGTGAAGAAGAACGCCCGGTACTAGAATGGTTAATTGAAAAAGTTTCTGGCTTGGTTAGTTTGTAACGTAGCACTGTGTTCTACAGGATGATTCAGAATTATGTGTCGGTTAAGCGGAAGGTGATACATAGCCAGTTCTTTTTCTTTTTTTCTTTTTTTTCTTTTTTAACCCCTTGACGCCATGCGTAATAAGACAAAAATTACACGCAGAGCCTAATTTCACAGTCTCAATTGTACGATTGATAAAAATATGGCAATTTTCACTTCTATTAATATAAATCGAATAATACCTGATTATATTTTTCTCGCGTATCGTTTGACATCGTGAATATTCCGGTTCGTGTTTAAATTTATGTCATATTTAGAAACCTTCGCAAGACTTTAGCAAGACCGAGCATATATTTGTTATTCAAAAGTAAGTTTCTTTCGTCATCCTCGGCTACCCTAATTCTGAAACAGCCTGTACAGTTCTATGCACCTTGCGTCTGCGTGTATTGTTGTCCGAAAGAAGAGGCGCTGCGATAGAATTTTGAACAGAAAAATCATACAGGTACACGAGGCAAGATTGAAGCCGACCGCAAATGCGTTTCTACGGCAACATCCATACTCGAACAACGCGAATTCTCAGCAACAATGTTTCGCATGGTTGTTCCCGTTAACGAGACGCGAAACGGTTGACTTGGCTCAGCGTTTCACCGCGTTCGCGGCTGGTTTAATGTATTTTTCGTGGTAGAACGCGTGCCCTCATAAATTTTTCAACGCTCGTGAAAAATGAATGATCTCGTTTGGAGGCGCGCGTTTACAAGAATGGCAGGGGTAAGCGCGATTCATCATCGTTCCGAGAGAGTTGTGGTTGCAATTAAAAGAGTTGCCGATTAAATCTACCGGAATAAAGGCTCGTTTGATAGACCGTTTTATTTAACGATTCGTAAGATAGAGGGATTGCATCGTGGCGTTTAGCTCGTCGACATGACTAATGCGCGCAGCATAAATAACCGCGTGTAAATTTCATTTTTGCCCGTGTTCCCTTTTATCGAGGTTTGCCTCGTGAGCTGCGTTTATCGTCGATCGAATAAAAGTTGTTTCCTTAGGTATCTGCTACTCGCCACGGTTAAATTACGCGCGCTTCTTGTAACGGTATTTGTGCAACTTTATCGGTTGGATTATTCGCGTTACTGCACGGTCGCAAGAATGAAACATTTTCTTGGCCAGTTTTTACGGGAATGCACACTGGACTTCATTGATTAAGCCTGGCCGTGGGATGTTTTGTAAGGGATCGGACACTTCCTAATGGCGCTTCTGTAACGAGCTCATTAGCGCGAGTCGGTGTTTTTCATAAATAGGGAGGAAGTAACCTTGTTTGCGTTTACCATCTCCTCTTCCACGACGTTTCCCGTGGGACCATGCGAAAAAGTACCTTATCCGTTCCTTTTTCTTTTTTTAAACCGCTTCCTTTCTATCGAGCGTAAGTATCGTTCTAATTGATTTTCTTTTCTCGTCAATTTGCTACTAATATCAAATTTTTTTTTAGTAAGGTAGACCTTGGCGAATCGGATCAAAATAAGGTTTAAGTTGATGCAAAGATTTCTAAGTTTAAAAAAAATGTTTTATTATTGACGTTCGAATTGAATGGGTATTGGTCACGAATTTATAATTTATTTATAATGAAAAGTTAACTTTATAAATTCTTAGTATTATTTTCACTACTATCAAATAGAAAATAATCCGACTGGTCTCGGTCTACCCTATAAAAAAAAAAAAAATAGTAGAAATAAATCTTCTCAGTTATATTTTACTATAAATTGCATTCCCTTGAGAATCGATACTTTCTCTTTCGAATCAATCCTTACCGTTTCTCGGTCGAGAATACCAGTCACGCTTTTCCTGAATTTTTTCGCGCTCCATTTCATTTAACAAACTTAAAAAATACCCTTCTCTTTTCAAATCTATCCTTTACAATTTCATCGATAAATATATCGATCTAAAAATATCGACCACTTTCCAAGATTCTCTCCACACAATTAACCAAAATTCATTCACGAAGTTGAAAGCGTTTCCCTATTCTCGTAACGTCGGTGAAAAGTAAACGCGTGGAACACAGGCGAAGGCGGTGGTAACAGTTTCAATGGCAAGGTTTCCGCAACGATGTCGATTTGCTCGTTCGAGGCTATTGCCTCTTTGCGTCGTTAGACAAACCATCTACACAGAGAGCACACGCGGCAGCGGGTACGCCGGCAGCGTTCTAGCGCACCTTCTCACACGATACCATCTCCTTAATTATAGCCAGGCTCATTTGTAACGACGAATCTGAATTCCCGGTTGCCAAGGAAATTCCTCGTTCTGCCTGCGTGGTCCCGCGTTGGCTTGCTATGAAATCAACGGGGCTGGATTCTAGTCTCGTTACGCCGATCAACTGAAAGTACCCTCGCGCATGTATAAAGTCTGTTACAAATGTTTGGTTACATCGTGCGATAAAATTATACAAACGATTAAACGGAAAAGCGAGGGAAATAGAAAATACAGTTACAAAGACGAGAGAGAGAGGGAAATAAAATATATTACATTTTTTCACGCATAGGGTAATTAATCTTGTCACGGTACCTTGGGTCATTATCAACTCAATCGTGTCTTCATTTCGTTAAAAGATTCCCAGATTTTTAGAAAAATAAAAAAGCTACTGTTGATATTCAAATTTATTTTTCTTTTGTATATTAAAAATAAGTTTCTTTCAAAGATTGTTAATCGACAGAGTTTTCTCGGTTTGGTTCGTTGGTGATATACGATAAAAATGTGTGTTAGTGTCTTTTTAGCGATAATTATTTTCTCGCGCTTTGAAATGCAATAGAATTCAATTGAAATCTTAAAAACAAAAGGTGACTTAGCAGTTAAAATGGACTAATATTTTATTGAATAAAAATATTTCCTTTTGTGAAGAGAAAAAAATCGCTCTTCATTTACACTTTGACCAACCTAACACTTTGAGTCCGCGAAGATCGATATAATTTTTTCGCGATGCAGGTAATACAATGCAAACGGTAAATATGTTTTTGCGTAAGTGGACAAATATTTACAAGGGTCAGCGTAAATCTTTCCAGAAGAAAGATCCTTTCAGGAAGATATTTTTGTCAATTTCGCGAATCTATCCCGTGGCCGTCCGCCAGACAGAATCGTGAAACGCGCACCGATAGGATCGACCGTAAATCTGAGCCGACAGGCTGCTCCAGTGGATATTTTATGGTGGCCCGTAGAGATTTGGTGCGGACAAGATCGGCGCCGGAATGCGTCGAGCGATTCGAAATATTCGATACGGGGCGATAAATTGTTCCTCTACCTCGGCGCGCGCATTCCATGGCGAACATTTATGAGGGACCTTTTCCTTCGGGGCAACGCTTAAAATGCTGCAATTGTAATAACATTTCCGCGTACAGTTTCTCGAACGATGCTTCTCTTTTCTCGCTCTACCCACGTCTCCCTTTCCCTTCTCTCCTTCGCCATTGCTCGCCGAGGAGAAAATTTATGTTCGGTTAACGAGTAAAACGATACGTTCCTATATAGTTTTACTGGGTAATTAGTGGGATCTGGCGAAGTAACAGAACTTTGAAAATAATAAAAATTGGTACAGATAAAGGTGGGTACACTACCGTCCACAAGTATTTGACCGCTTGGTGGAATTGGATCGAAGTTGCGAAGATAACTTGGTTATTGTTAACTTAGAATAACTTGTTGCTTGGATCTGTGATAGTAATTTGAATTCGAGTCGCAACGCGGAAGATTCTCTTTTATTCGGTATATTTTTAATATTATATTATATTCGAAATTTCTTTCGTCTCTATTTAAAATTTTGTTGCGAGATCATAGTAGAAAGGTCATAGATAGCCAAAGAAAGTATGTTTTCCTTCTTTTTTTCTTTTTTTTCTTTTTTTTTTTAAGCGTAATATATTATTATTTTTCATAAAACTTTTAGTTCAAAGAAATAAAGAAACTTCTGGACCACCTGCGGACGATGAATGTGTTTACCATCGGTCCGAATACATCATAGTTTTTTTTAATAAAATTAAAACGACGTAATTTGATACGATCGTTTTCAAATTTTCGTCTGTTTTAAAATTCAAAACATTTTATTCGACCACTTCTTAACCCAGCAAACGTGTGTTACAAGTTTTGAATTAGGTGTTTTATGGTTTACAGATTCGAACATTTTTTGCTTCGATTTATTGACCAATGTTTATAATCGTTTTCATTTAACTCGATTACGGCTGTGAATTCTTAATCGTCCACTTCATCATACGGAAGATATACTCTTTTCCTTATCCACATTTTTATTATCCCGATCTTTTTTTTTTTCTTTTTCTTTTTCTCTTTTTATTTTTTCTGTCCGCCTGTTCGTACACCCGTGAAAGATCACGATCCTCTACTGTAGCGGATCTTCAACCGGTTTCCGTGGAGCACCGATGGCTCGCGTTACATCAGGTAACTTTCTAATCGTGTAAAATAATATAACTTTTTATTGGATGCATCGAAAATTCTTTCGATGTAACTAACGAGCAAAAGGAGGAAAAGGGAACTCGTTTTCTGGAACAGAGACGTCCTAGGTAGTATGTAACGCGGTTACATTTATCATTGAGAGCAAAGTGGTTCCGTGGTACGATGCTCCCCCGTACGTGAACTGGAATAAAGTTGTTAAAGTAGCCGTAAAATCATTTTTTTTCTGCCGATCATTTCGTAACAGTGGTATTTATAAGCGCTTAGCTTTTAAATAACCATAACGCGAAACTGTTATACAGACTTCGCTACCATATTCCTTTCTTCCGCGTAATCTTTGCGTTTCATCTATTCAGAGAGTTTATCAAATGATTTTTTAATTACCGTGTCGCTTTGTAACGTAGCGATCTCTCGGACTTATTGTTAGCCGTCCGTTTCGACGAGTTTGATGATGTCTTTATTTGGTTTAATCGGTAAACCCGCAAAACAGACACATCGAACGATTAAACTCGCTCGGACTATAAACCGGCGAGATTTCAATTTCTTCGGTGCCGAGGTTTCGCAATTTATGCAAATCGCGACGGCAGCGAATCCATCGATGCTTTGTCTCGCAAACGAGGCAAGGATCGGTCCTGGACGCGCGTCCATTCAGCTCGAACGTCGCGGGACCGTAGACGTCATGTAGTACAGTAGGAAGCGAGGTAACGCGAGGTGCGATTTGAATATCCGTGGGTGTTCGGCTCGGTTCTTTTTTTTTTTTCTTTTTGCCTCTTCCGCGGCGCAAACTCGCGCTTACTCCTGTTACCATCCAATCTGTAATTCATTGAGCGCAGAAGGAACAATGGCTGCGGCTGCGCTGCTGACTTTTCCATAATTATACGGTGCTTAAGTCGTGATTACCGTGTACCGGTTCACGGTGTGTACCGTCAGCGAACTGCCATGCAGTGTACCGATCATTTTTTCGCAACAGTAGAAAAGAATTGCCGTTCTTCCCTCCCGATGTTTTACTATGGGAAAGAGCTTGTCTATTTTGAGCGGGGGACCGCATTCTTTCGTGATTGTAATTGGCTTAATGTTCCTTTGTTTCTGATTTTCTCGTGCAACGGACGATGAGGCCTGTGACTCAGAAACTCGAGTATTCATAGTTGGGTAGTAACGACTCGAAGATTAGAGGATGGTATTTAAAAAATATTTTGCAACTGGGGATTAAAGTGTATCTATTCCTAACAAAGAAATTAAAATGAAAGATACGAAAATGTATAATTCATAGGAGAGAAACCTTTGTCTATATTTTTAACAGAAAATCGGGGAAAATTTCCAGAAATTTATGTATTTAATATATTATAATATATTATAATATTTTATAAATTTATTACGATAAATTATAGAGATTCATCAAATTTTTGTAAGAAATTAAGACTTAAGAGAGTATTAATCCAATATCTTTTTCCGTTTCAATCTCTCATCGCTATTTTTTAATTTATGCGAACGAATATCTTGCAACTCTAAGACATTAAATAAAATTTCTCTGATAATGGTAGACGGTTTTGCCACGTATTATAATCCGAACATGACTAACGAAAAAGGTTTTGAGTTACTTGTTTGGTCATATGTAGCGGCACGAGCGTAATTTACTTACGTTAATCCGGTCGTATTAGAAATATTAATTTAAGAAGCTCTCATTAAGCAGTGTTGCACGCTCCATGCGTTTGTCGGATGTTGAGACGCAAGGAAAAGCGCACGTACGAACGTTTCGTGCATTCCGGTACGCTTTGAAGCGTTAAAACATGTCGGACAGATTCTTACGTTTCCTTATGCACGTTCGAACGGGCCCGCGGTATGAATATAATTGCCGCCTTTGAGATTCCTCGAAGAATGACGGAAATCTTCGGGATTCCTTCAACCAAGGATAATGAGAATGCATTAGATAAAAAATGAGTAAAAAAGGATCACCTTGCCCGAACGGTAATTAACCGATCGATCCGCGAGGCGATTTTATTCCCGTGTAATAAAGACAAAAATTTGTATCCGCGATATTTCATGTTTTTCGTAGCGATACGTGAAGTATTGTGAGATCAAGTTTCTCGAAGAAAGCGAATAAACCAAGTGTTATTAACAAAAATGAAAACATTCCGTGAGAAATAAAATACATATATGTTACATGGATTATTTCTGCGGTATTAATTGGAAATTCCTGAGCGTGTGGCCGACTTTAACGCAGAATGTTTCCCAGTTGCATTCATTGAAACGTTAATAACCGTTCAGGGAGATCTACTGGTTTCTGTAACGTCATTCGTAATAAATGACATATTTAAATAATATTTTTCCTCCAAGATATTTCGTTCCGTGAAAAAGTTTTCTAACATATCTTGTATTCAATTTTTAAGTCATTAATACCGCAGTATTTCCATACTTTGTTATTTTAATATTTCAATATTCCGATATTTCGATATTTTAATATTTTTGTATTTCGGTACTTAGATATCTGAATATTTCAATATTCCGGTATTACGATATTATAATAAATATGTAATATTACAATAAATATTATAATAGCCGTAACATAGAAATTTCTATAAATTTTCGCCTCTTTTTTTATTCATTCATTTATTTTATTTTATCTCATTTTTTTTTTTTTTTTTTTTTTTCATGCCACAGTGTAACACTCTAATAACTCTAACTCATACGACCAACGGAATGGAACAAATGAATTCAAATATTACCCCCCAACCAAATAAGGTAGTTCTCAACACACCTCTTCTTTCTCTCTGCAAAAGTAGCGAAAACAATTCAAGATCATTGCGCATCGTTATCGCGTTAGATGTAGCGAGGTGTATCGCGCCACTCTGATCACGTTCCGAGACATTCTTTGCTCGACGTATGGCACGGCCAAGCATAGCTACGTCTGCGAGCTACCACGGGACGGTTGTAACGAGTCTGGTATGTGGTACGCTTTCACCGTTTGCAATATTCATACATCCACGCATTGTTATTACACGCGCGCGCTCCGCAGAATGCCAGCGCGGATGTTACGAGTCGAAGAGATAAAACCTCCGGCTGCCAGTCGATGATGACTTTTACGAAATCCATTCGCATCGTTGGCATCAGCGTCCAAGTACTAAAACGTGTCCAACTTCTCGATTAAGTCTGTATTCAGAGAGAAGCGCATCCGAATCGTGATATTGTTTATGCAAAGTGTTCATACATCATTGATACTAAAACTACCAGAACGATCAAACGACCGGTTCGTAATTTTTCACAGAAATTTTATAATATCAATTTTTTAACGATGCATCTTTTAGTATCTTACATCATTTTCTGTAAAATACATAATAAAAGATTTGTTTCTCTTGCGCTACGTATTTTTTCAAATATCCATTATCGTGATTTCTTTGGTACAAATATTGTATACTTTAATGGTTGTTTTAGTGTTAACCAAGATATTGTTAACCATGAGAATTATCGTGTCTTCCTGTAACGTCGTCTCGAATCATCTGCTATGCTTCTTTTATTCGTGCGTATCGCTAGCATCCGATAGCTTAGATATCGACGTTATTAATATCTAATTTTATGTTCCTCGTTCTGATTGCGGTTTCGTATTCCTCGTTCGAACAGAGCCGTTCGAGAGATAGCTTCGTAAACGTCTGTCAAAAAGCTGCATAAAATGGGTTAACGTTAATGTCGTTTACGCAAGGGATTCCGGTTTCTCTAGAATGCGGGTTACCGCAAGTTTAAAACTGTCCGTATAAACGGTACATAAATTTCAGTCTCGTATTACGCACGCCGATCTAACCATGAATGGTGCAACGATATTAATCGATCTCTCGGAGTTGCGTGTGTATCGATACGGTGGGTGTGTCGGAAAGGTTTGCAAAACTTTGTTTAAACAAGACGAGAGAAAAGAAAAAGAAGAAAAAAAAAAAGAAAAAAAAAGGAAGAAAATTATATTGACGCGCATTGAGAAACATTCTTTTCTGTTTTTTTTCCGTTCTTCTCTTTTCTTTCCTTTCCTTTCCTTTTCTTTCATCTGAACGCGATGTCGATGACTCCTCCTGAATGTCGACAAGTCCACCTTGAAACGAAATCATTTGCGCACAACCATTTCACCAGTGTAAATTCGTAATTACATAAAAGGACCGATGTTGGACAAGGGTTTCGAGAGAGATACAATCTCATTACGCGTGCTCTATTACCGCTCACGTGCGTTGCGACGTCTCCTCGTTGGCGAGGCCTTTCCTTTTCGTAGTGCACTGTACGGTAGAACTTCATTTATCCGAACGCATCGGAGGACAGAACAATTCAGTCGTGTGGATCATCTGTACAATTATTAGGTTGTCCCAAAAGTTTCTTTCGTTTCATTAATAAGTGGCTGCGTGATATTTGATGTTTTACAATGTATTATTATTTCATGTAGGATCCATTTTGCTCTATTGCCTTTCTTCATTTCTAGTTTAACAAATAAGGCTGCATGTTTATGTAAACATTGCTAGATGAAGCCACTGCGTGAAGGTAACGAAAGAAACTTTATATATTAGGTTATTATATATTATTATATATTATTATATAACCTAATATATTAGGTTGCCCCAAAAGTTTCTTTCGTTTTATTAATAAGTAATGGCTGCGTGATATTTGATGTTTTACAATGTATTATTATTTCATGTAGGATCCATTTTGCTCTATTGCCTTCCTCCATTTCTAGTTTAAGAAATAAGGCTGCATGTTTATGTAAACATTGCTAGACGAAAGCATTGCGTGAAGGTAACGGAAGGAACTTTCGGGACAACCTAATGTATAAAGAGCTGATTTTTATGATCGCGCGAAACTCAAGAAGTACCGAACCGATCTTTCTGAAATTTTAAAGCATTATTCCTGAATACTCTAGGTCGTATACAGACTTTGGTAGCGCGTTTAAAAAACGCGTTATTAACATACAATTATTCTGCAAAGTGAAAACTAGATTACCACGGATGTATGTTATCTTGAAAGATAATTATAATAAACATGAATCAGTCACGTTAATATCTCGGGCGAAGTCGAAACATGGGATTCCAGTTCATAATATTTCTGAGTAATTACGCGATGTTACAGTGTTACATAAATTTAATTACTGAAACAGAAGCACCGAGAATTATGAAAAGATTTAACACAATCGATGATAATTTTATTCGCCTTACTTCTAATATTGTATCTAATGAATAAAAACAGACGTATTATTTGCGTTACTAAAACAGAAAATTACATGTTATTCCCACAGAATGAATTATACTTTAATTATGAATCTTACTTTCTAGCAATTTTATACATTGTATTGAAGAGTTTCGACGTATTGAATTAATTTATTTAAAAATTCTTTAATATTATTACGTCATATCAAATTCTCCATGATTCATATTATATCCTGTAATTAATTAATTAATCCTTGTTCCAGTTCGGTAGAGGTTTTAATATTGCACAGAATGAATACCTAGAACCACTAAAATTAACAAACCTAACCCAAAGAGAATATTTAATGCTAACTTACAGAGTTACTAAACCAATCATAAAGACAAGGAGCTCGAACTCGCAACCCTCTTCCTGTTTCAATTACAACATCCTCTTTTCCACCTTTGCATTTATTCTTTTTTAAATATTTAATAAAATATTCCCTTTCGCTGTCAGCCTAACGTAAATGGTACATCCGAACCGATTTGATATTGACGTTTTCACGAAGAAATTAATAATCAAGTAAACATCGATTTCTTCAATATTGAATAGTTACATTTAATATCGGTAGACTACGNTACATCCGAACCGATTTGATATTGACGTTTTCACGAAGAAATTAATAAACAAGTAAACATCGATTTCTTCAATATTGAATAGTTACATTTAATATCGGTAGACTACGGATTTTTATATTTTTCCACAGCAATTTATATTTTTCCACGGTACAGTAAAAAAAAAAGTGAAACTGGGATAGAAAATTATTTCACCTACAGAGTATTATAAAAAAAAACAGTACAACTTGGACATCTAAAACATTTTTTCCCATCACCTGAATTCTATGAAATTTTGTACCTTTCAATTTCCTATAGATCCATTAAAATAAAAAATAAAATCCATAAAAATCAGCAGTCTAGATATCAATTCCGATATCTGACAAAACCTGGTTAAATCGGTCCATGGTTTTCGCATAGATTACTAATTGCGACAAATCAGGCCGCTAACAGCAAAACGGTCAATACTCAATATCTAATCAACGCTTCGAATGTTTCGTTTCAGGCGAAGTCGAGAGTGAAGGAGGTGTACGCGCAGACATGCATGCTTCTCGGCCAGCAGGGCATGCGAGACTGCGAACTGTTCGGCCTGGCAATACTGTCCGGTGAGTAAATGGTCCGCTAAGGCCCTTTTCTACCTCGGGTCCGCGTTCCCGACGCGCTCTCGTTTCCGTCGTTCCATCGTTTAACGGACGAAATGCGGTCGGACGGGCCGGTGAGCATCGTGAATGACTTGCGGGGTACCGTATCCGCCTCGAATTACGGTGCGCCACTTTTTAACCTCCTTCGGAGTAGATCGAATTACCGAAGCTCACGCGAGTCATTAGGTGTTGCGTTTCGCGAGAGCGCGAACGCTCTCCCGAATCACGATCCGCGCCATTCTGCTACGTCAAATTACCCCCGGGATCACGTGACTGGGTCCGTCGTTAGCTCGTCATTGACAGACCCTCGACTCGGCCGGACTTGCGGGCCTGGAAGAAAGGTGAAAGGGGGGAAAAAGAAGAGAGGGAAAAGGAAAGGAAGCGCGTTTCGTTCGGGGCCTGCCAGGGTGGACTTATTGGTAAGGCTGCCTAAATAGCAGACCTGTGCTTTGGACGTGGGGACAGCGGAGTTAATTTAGATGTCTGTTTTTATAGAAAGTGGATGGGAGGGCGAGGGTTTGTGAGATGTTCTTCTTTGGGGTGGGTGCAGGGAGTCGTTATAGAATTTTTGTCCTTGGCGAGTCTGTTTTTGTGGAAAGTGGACGGGTAGGTGAGAATTTGTGAGAGCTTTGTTTTGGACTGAGTTCTTTGATGGGGTGAGTCAAGGGGTTGTAGAATTTTTACCCTTTGCGAGTGGAGAACTCGAATTGGATTGGTTTTGAGAATAGTTCGAGGCGATTCGTTTAATTCACCAATTTCGATAAAATTGAGGAAATTTGAGTTTTGGAAATAGGTTTGAGGAAATATAGCAGAGATTGGGACCTTGAGAGGTGAAAATGAATTATGTTTTGGGAGATATTAAATTTTGTTCTGGTTGTAATATTGATCGGTGTTGTTCTTTGAACATTAGGAATGCGGTCAAGTCTAGGCTGTATTGGGTGTATCGTAATTTAAAGCTTCAGTTTACAAGAAGAGTCCACTTAATTCCGAAAAACGAAAGGATAGCGAAGCGATAAGAATACTTTCACTAGGTCGTCCGGTCAGATCTCACTACGGGTGCCAGCAACGCTCTAACCACAGTGAATCCAAAAGGCCGTCCCGACTGCGGAGAAAGTGTCCTAGACGTGGTATCGACCGACCTAGTAGCCGCTTAACCAACCAAATAAACGAAATCGAAATGGAGATCGAAGAAGAGCTTCCATAAATATTAACAGTAGAAGCATCGGAGCTTCCGGATGATGGTCATAAGTATACCTTTTCTATACCTCAAGGCGTCCACTAAAGTTTAATCTGCTATTATTTTAAGCATAGGGAAACATTCATAAGTCGCAATATATTTTTTGTAAAGAATGCAAAAAAATTGCACGATAAAAAATACGTAGCATACAGCCAGATGTTTATTTTACGCGTATGCAAAAATGTTCTGTAGCCAATCTGAAAAACGTAATTCTCAGCCAAACGCCTTTACAATTATCCCTATTGCTATAATCTTCATAAGAGCGTGCCTTTTAAACCTCGATTATTCCACGACGTACTCTAACAATTTTACAAATTTTTCCCGAGTATTTTAAGACCACACTTTCATGGTCCCAAACTATAGGGAAAATATCCGAAAACCTAAAAATCGAATTTTCGAGGCTCCTAAGCCAGGATGCCCTTTTAATACCTCGCAAAGAGAGTCCTCGCCGGGTAGTCCGTCGACTAATCTTGAGATCTTTCTGCATAGCCGTAGTCTTCTTGCTCTCCCTCGCCCTCTGCCCCTGATGCCGTCCCGGGGCCCGTCCCTTCCCTTCACCGAATATACTCGACTCCGCCACTACCCTCTCGCTCTACACTCTTGCCTTCCCACCAGTCATGACAAGCCGGTCCGACTGGTACCCCCACCAACGCGGCCGGACCCTTCTTGGGCCTCGCAAGGGCCCTGCGGGACCCCTCACTCCTACATTCCAGCGGGGCCCCATCACGGCGAGCCTGAGCTGGCGGGTTTTGAGGCGCGCGAGCCATGCCACGACAGGAAAAAAATGCATCTGAAAAACCAAAACAAGTAGAAAAAGGTGGCTCACACCCCTGCATGCGTGCGTCGGTTTGCGTGAACGTTGCCTCAGCCTGTACCGAGGCCTTTTTCTCTATCTTTCTCTATCTTTCTTTCCTTTTCTCCCTCTTTTTATCTCTTTTTCTCTCTTTTTCTCTCTTTTGGCACTCTTGCCTCTTCTGCGCGACTCTGTATGCCCATCTTCTTACTCTTAGCGCGCGTACGTGCGCAAACTGCTGCCCGGCCGTTTAGCGTACACCGCTTCTTCTTCTTCTTCCTCTTCGCGTTTCCCTCGATTCGCTTTCTACCTGCGTATACTTGCTCTTTCTCTCTCTCTCTTTCTCTCTCTCGCTCTCCTTCAACCCTCCGCGTGTTTTCCTTCTAAGACGATATTCAATGACGTTTCTTTGCCTTTTCTCTGTACATGGTTTTCTGTATGAATTTGTTTCTTATGGTATAGTAGCCAGACTTTTTTCCTCGGGGTTTGACTTCGTCTTTTTCGCTGCGACGTCATTGTTACTGCCTACTTTGCCTGTTCTTCTTCTTCTTCTTCTTCTTCTACCGCTGCTGTTCCTTCTTCTTGTTCTTCCTGTTCGTTTTCGTTGTTGACTTGCGAGTCTTTTTCTGCTGCTCCTCCTTCGTTTTCTTCTCTGCTCCTGCTATTTCGTCTTCTTCTTCTTCTTCTCCTTCTTCTTCTTCGTCTTCTTGGTCTTCTTCTTCTTCTTGTCCCCCTGTCCTGACCCCCCATGCCTGTGGCGGTAAAATGACACGGACCAATCGCTGCTGCAATTTTGTAATCACCACCGTCTGGTCTTGGACGCTTCTTACTAAAAATAGATATCGAGAAAGATCGCTCCGGGCGAGCGGAGCTCGACCAGCCGCCGAAAAGTTCTTTGGTTCCAACCCCTTCGCTTGGCGAACGTGATCGAGCGAAGGATCGAGGCTTTTGGTATCGTCTTGAAGGTTTTGCAGACAGTTTTTTCCATTTGAAAAGTTTTTGTTGGACAATATTTTTGTACCGTTTATGCGTCTGGACCGTTGCACAGTTTTGACCTAGTTTGGGTTCTACTTTGAGTCGTCTTCATAGGAAAATGAGAGTTCGGAAAGAGGAACGTATCTAATTTGCGCTGACGAGCCTTAACTTGGACAGTGTTGCAGTGGTTGATAGAATTATAAAATAATTATGTAATAATTTACAAAATTCTGTCCTCAAAGTATTCAAGTAAGCGATCAGACATTTTGCAAATTTTGCTGCAAATTTCTATGCTTCCATCGGTAATAAAAAATTTATCCGATTTTATACCAAAAAATTAGGTATAATTCTAGAATATCTGATACAAATATCCGCTCGATATGTTGAAGAAAAACGTGCTCGAGGATCCGTCGCGGAGGCCGCGAATGTCGCGAGTAATTTATATGAAAGGTCAAATTTTTTGGGCGTCAACGCGTGGTACGTGTGCGTGGCCGAGGGTCGAGGTGCGTGTTGTTCGCAACAGGAGAAAAAGAAACCGACGAAAAGGGACATGAAAGTGCACGAGGGGGGGGGGGCCAAGAGGAGGAAGGAACGAGCGAGCCAGCAACGGACCAAGGAAGACAGGGCTCAACGGATGCTGGAACGAAAAGAGTAAGAAAGAAAGAGAAAGACACACCCCTGGCTCGCGTATTATATATAAAAGACGAAGGGTGAAGAACGAGAGAGAAGTCGAAAGAAAAGAAGACGAGACTATACAGGAACGAAGAAAGAAGAACAGAGAAAACGCGATAAACGAGAGAGATAATAGGCTGGTTCGCGATCGAGGAAGACAGAGACAGGTATTAAAAAAAAAGAAAAGAAAAAAAAAAGAAAGAAAAAGAAGAAGAAACGAGAAGAAAGATAAAAGAAGAAGAAGAAGAGGATGAGGTTGAGAAGGTGGAAGAAGAGTGACAGAGAGGAAGGGAGACAGGAAAGAGAAAGAGAGAGAAAGGGAGAGAAAGAATGAGCCCGGGTAAGACGGTAGCCCGGTGATTTGTATAGGGCCTCTCGTATTCCACCTCCCGCCCAAGCGTCTCCACCGCACGGCGACTTGGGACCCAGGAATGTGGAAGGAGGACTCCGAGGACAGGAATCGTCGACGCTGGCGCGCGCGCGAGCGCAAGGGACGGAGGCAGTGAGTGGAAGCGAGCGATGGAGGGGCAAGGGCCAGGCGCAGAGGACCCAGCAAAGAGGGATTCAGAGGCGGAAGGGCAGAGGAGGGAGGGCAAGGCAAGAGCAGAGAATGGGCCTTAGCAGGTCCACTGGATATATACCTCGATGAAGCTAAGGCTGCGTCACAACAGGGCTTCAACGTCCTTCCTTCCCCTCCATTACACATGCCGATCTTTCTCCTTCGCCGGTCTACTCTCGTAAGCAGCACCTCCTGCACCATTTGCCGAACGTTAATGGAACCCTCTGCTCTTTATTTTCTTTTTATTTTCTTCTTTTTTTTTTTGAGTTTTGGCTTTTGGGTTCCTTTTTCTTTCGTTGTTTCTGTTTCATTTTTTTCTTTTTTTTTCTTACCTTTTCTTCTTTTTCTTCTATTTTTTTTTTTTTTTTTTTTTTTTTTTTTTTTTTT
>SMSQ01002301.1:135542-169065 GCA_019453375.1 Ctenoplectra terminalis | reverse complement strand
TTTTTTTTTTTTTTTTCTCACGAGACGAAATCTCGGAATGTCACAATAATTTCAGAATTTATGTTACGCAATGACACAGGCACCGGCCGCGTGGATATACACGTATATAACGTATATGAGCGACTGGGTCGAGAGCTCGAACGGTACGTCTCACCGCGAGGAATCGAGAAAAAGACGATTTAAGAGCAAAAGAAGCGAGCACGCTCGCGGCGAAAGGAGAAGGGTGCGTAGAAGGCCCTCTTCGGTCAAATTAGCATTTCCATCCGCGGGTGCACGATGGCGGCCGTGGTTTTGCCCCGAGGGTAGCGCTAAACGAGCGTACAACGGCAGTCCTCTTCAAGACGAGTAGCTTCGCAATATACCTCGGCAACTCGTCGTCGCCACCACGGACATCGGTGTGCGCTGGTTTGCTTCTTCCTCAGGAGCCCCCGGTCTCCCTCTGCCGGCTGATGAACAGCCTCCCAGGTGCTGTTTATTACCGATACGTTTCATATTTTATACAGGAAGTTTGCTGTAATTCTTTTGGTTATAATGAGCTGAATTGTATTTTTGTTGTCTTACGGGTCTGATGAATAGGTTCCTGATGGTGTTTATTATGGAAGCATATTTTTTGATTTGTGAATGAAATTTCTGTAATTTAACGTTGTTCGAGTTAACGAGCTGTAAGTTTCGAATTTTAATACGCTCTTATTTATTCTTCTCCAGTTATTTCTATGCTGTCCTGTATGTTTGCCGACTGAATTAAAAAGATCCTGTATTTAATTTATTCATAACTACTAGTAGAGTACTCGATCATGATGTCGTTAAAATTGCTCGCCGAGTTTACAATTTTTCTACAAACATAAAACTGTGTTGTGGGTTCCCTTGATTATGCGGGAAAAAAAATTTACCGAACTTAACAGAATAAAAAACTTACGTCTCGAAAGAATCGAAGAAAAAGAAAAAGAAAAAGAAAGAAGAAACCGTACTCTCTGAAGTGCTCTTCACTTTTACTTTTATAAACAATTACGTAATCACAATCGCACCGTTGTAACCTTAAAATCGTTAAACAATTCCAATCTCCTATCTCATTCCAAGCCCCCCTGTTTCGTACCCTTTCCTCCGAAACAATTTCAACGATTCCACAGAGGGCACGCTCTTCTCCGGGACGGTCAGAACCGCAGGAATTTGTCAACAGCGTGCAACGCGTTCGATCGTCGAGCAGCAGGGAGTTGACCAGTGGAAATTACGGATCGGAGGGTTCTCCAAGTGAAAGAGAGATAGAAAGAGAAAGAGACAGAGCGTGCCGCCTCGTGCGATATCTTCGTATCTGCTCGAAGCGGTGGGACCCCCGTTTCGCTAATGACGGTCCACACCAATAACCAATAAATACTGGCCCGGTAAAACCGGGCTACCGGACTACGTGCTTATCTCGGAGGAATATCGGCTGCGAGGATTTTCTGTAGCCGTGCGAGAGGTCCTCGGCTATTAAAACTGGGCCCCTCCCCTATCGGCGCTTTCTGCTTTTTTTTTTTCTCCTCGATTCTTTCGGGACGAAAGGTTTGCAACAGGAAGTTTTTGATTAGAAGAATAAAGGTATTATAAATTGTTAATTTGCCAGAGTTAGGTAAGCGTAGGTGAGTTTAGGGGAGCTTGAAAGAAATGTTTATGCGTTTGTGGAGAAAGGGAATTAAAGTTGGGTCCCGATTAATTTTTTTCTTTTTTTCTACTAATTTCTAAATTTCCAATTAAAGATTGAACGTATTTACGAAAATGTTACAATTGCATTAAAAAGATGAACGTTAGAACGAATGCAAATCCTTTTCGAGTTGCGCGTACGTACGATGCCGATGGAATGCGACACGTACATAGCCAAGCCACCGCGTCACACTTTCGATTTCCATCGCCGATTGCCGGAGACGACTTCTGGGTCTTTCACGAGCCAATCTCGATTGTTTACTTGTAGTATATATTTCTATACGTGTAGTTATTAAATAGTTGCACGTGATAACTTTCGTGTATCTAATTCCAATGATAAAAATTAAGTTTTAACCCTCGAACCGCGCGAGGGTTAAAACTATATATCTAACTATTTTCTATATATCTTGAGCTAATTTTATTCGTTGTTTTAACGTAACAGAAACTCTATTTATGCTCAGATACCCAAAAAATGAAACGTAACACAATTTCTACGTTGCCCCTGATAAAAAAAATTAATCAAACCAAAAACGAATCATAAATAGTGTAGTAATGTTAATGTTTCGTATTTGATTATTAATTTGTACAACCCTTGCTCAACAAGAATCCTATCTTTCCAAAAATTAATTTAAAACAAGAACCAACCTTCTCCATGTTCTTTCAAACATTCCTCTTCGTGTTCCATAGAAATGAATGACTAAAATATTGTTCGAAATAGCATGTGGGAAATGATATATCGCGTTGTTTACTAATGGACAAGATTTATCGATGCGTGTGTGCACGCACTATATTCTGTGGAACATGTTGTAGAAATGTCTATAAGTGGGCGATTACCATTCTCCCCGATGGCTCTCACAAAGTGGTAACACGCCAGGCGCCAAGTAACGACAGTAGTCAACATCAACAATGGAGTACCGCAAAGCCACTGGACCATGTTAAATGCAACTATATGATCAATTTCATGCTGTCCGTTGTTACATTGGACATCACTGTTTATTGGTCCTCATCATCGGCACAAAATTGCAGTAATGTTTATCCGCGAGCATATCTGCATTCATTTTGAACAATTCGTTCCAGTTGTACAGTTCCCTGTCGTGAAATGTTGCGGTTGTTGCCTCACTGTTTCTTACGTTTTGTGCCAATGATGGATGGGATCGGTGATTAGGAAGCAGTGAATTACGCAAGCGGTACGCGTAGTCTAAGAATTTTAGAGTGACTTGAAATATGTTTGCACAGGTTTCTACGAAACCTGTTTCGCTTAATTCGAATGATATATCGAGGAGAAACAGAAGACAAGAACGGAGTTTCGTGGTGATGAAAGATCGAGCCGGTAATTAGGTTGAAGGAAGAAGAGATTATATAAAAAAGTGTAAAGTCGAGGAATTTGAAAAGAATTTCAATACAGACTCGATGCGTGTTTCTACCATTCCTTGAAACCTGTTTCCTTTAATACAGACCAAGTATTGAAGAAAAATTGAGAAAAAAAGAAAAACAGGATTTTATTGTTAAGAGTATGGTCTACCTTATGAGAGGGAGAGAAGATTGTGACTTAAAGCGGGTTTGTGTAATTCAGAACCGAAGTTTCAACCATAGAGGCATCATTGAAAGTTACTCGTGAAACTTATCTCGGACTTCTTATACACAAAAATTTCTGTAGAAATATCTCTGCTAAATTACATCATCAACTCTTATATCTGAGTCCAACTCCCACTATCAAATACCTGAAGAAACTTTTTCTCTTTTTTTAAATCCTTCCAAACTAATAGTACACTCGTAACGTAAAAAATTCTTCCTGCAACGATTTAACTTTGACAAAATCTCAAGATAAGATCAAACAGAGCAAAATTTCAAGAAGCTTTTGACAACTCCGAACAAAAACTACAACAACCAAGACGACAACAAAAAAAGAAAATAAAAGAAAAAAAAAGAATTACTCCAGTCGAATTCCTGCTCGATCGACAAAGACTTATCGCGGTCCAATAATCAGCGTGAACCACACCTGCTAGCTGAGCGAGCTTCAATGTCGTCAACGTTGCTCGGAGAGTCCGGTATAGGTATACCTGGTACACTATGCTGCTCTCATTCGTTCCGCGTTAACACGAAACTCCTGACGCCGATTCTACGTGAAGTGCCGCGCGATGCGCAACGGAGATGCATACTCTGATACGAAGCATCGTAAGGACTTGCGCATCCTACCCGGCTTCGCGTAGAATCATCTCTGTCACGTGTTCCTGTTGGCAACGAATCGAAGCAACCTACTATACTCTACACACGCGCCTGTGGTAGGCTTTCTGTATCGCGTGTATGCAAATTCCGTGTATTTGTCCCGGACTCTCGATTTTAGCGGCGACTGTACCCGCGGGCCATCCGAGAACGTCTGCGTGGCGCGTCGATGAAGGAACGAAGAGGCAGGAAAGGGAGGAGGAAGGACGAAAGAGAACCAAAGAGTGGACGTGGAACAGAAGTGGGAAGATGGAGTGGCATACACCGAGAGGTGGATTAATATTTATGGTTCGTAAAATATGCGGATGGAGCCGACGGTATAATTTGCTACGATTTGACCGGAGGGTCTAGGTCTAGACATAACCGAGAAACCCTTCTCGGTTTAATTTTCGGCTACCGAATTTGGAGCGGGCTTCGTTATTGGTACCTGTCTCCCCTCGTTCCGTTCTTCGCCTCTTTCGTCCTTCTGCCTCCATCTTCGTCCTCTGTCCTCAGCCTTTTCTTTTCTTCTTCTTTTTCTTTTTTTTTTCTTTTTATTTTCTCTCTCCTCACCCTCTCTCCGCTTCCCCATCGAGGTCTGTCTCTGTCCGATGATGTATCGGTCATTCCGGTACACTTCTGAAAAGTAGTATTAGTGTGAGCGTCTCCTAATTTCTATCGGTGAAACCCACGAAATCCTTTCGATTGTTGAATTTCAATGGGGAGCATCTACCGTTATGATGGATCGAATAGGTGTGGGTGAAACGAAATTAGGATCGGATTGATGGTAGAGGTTCCTGTATAATGAACTGTGGTTTCCTCGTCTCGTGGAGAAATGAGGGGCTACCGTGGCACGGTTTATGGTTGTTCTTGTTTTTATGGTGGGAATGCCTGGGGATTTCGTCATCGATTTGAATACCTCTCGAAAGTAGATCGCATCGTGATATGTAGAAGATATACGATGTATGTTACGATATATTATTTTTTTTTTTTTTTTCTACTTTTATTTAAATATTTGTGTTTCAATACCAATTGTTTTTTCATCCTCTTTTTTTATATCTCTAAGAAATTTTACAATTTGTCCAGTAAGGACATTAGGTGAGTTGTTTTAACGGTTGAGCGTTTGTACGACGAAGATGCATCTCTGATTAAAAGTTAACTTTCGATTTCAATTTGGATCTCACAATCATATCTCTAGGAATTATTCCAAACGCTGTGCACTTCTGTGTAAAAATACCTGTTATACAATTTATCGTACCAGGTTCGACAGACTTTGGGAAGAAGAACAGTTCATGTCACAGATATGCGATTCATATATGCATGTAGTTTATCAGAGATTTGCATAGTATGTATATAAATTGGATACGTGTGATTTCACAATGTTGTTAGAGTGTATTTTTTCAAGAGATATTCCTGCATGTTAATATCTACTTAAATACACGTGTTTCAATGTAACTTAACTGTAACTTAATTTAAATAATCTTGTTTGCAAAAAATATGTCCAGTGATAGACGTTAATGTTCAATATTAATTATAAAACAACTAATTAAAAACATGATCCAACGTATCAATCTCTGTATACTACCATACGGATAAAAAAAAAGAAAAAAAAAAGAAAATATTGAACAATCATTCCTGTCAGATATACCGAAACCAACGGATTCGTCCGGTTATCGGTCTTCGAATCTCGCGGTCTTAAATTTCACGGACCAAAAGTCAGAGATCCTCGCTCGAATTTAGTCCCGATTCCCGGTGAAACGGACTACGGTAGCTACCGTGCTTGAAAACGCGTGGGTCGGAAGTCGCGCGTGGGCATATTCACGGTTTGGTGGTTTCCGCCCACGAGGTGTGGTGATCTTTCTTTCGTCGCACAAGTAGCTCGCGATGCCTGCCAAAGTTTAAGCTTGATTCTCACTAGCATTCGAGCGACGTAATACTTGAGCGGATAATTAGACTGTGGATTTTTTATGCATAATTTATATTTTTGAAAATGTAGCAAAAAGAGTAGAACTTCTGTAAAAAATTATTTCACGATACCATAATTTGGATATTTTATATACTTTTTCGTATTACGTGCATTCTCTACAATTTTTCACGTTTAAATTTCTTATAGATCCATAAAAATCTGCAGTCTAGTGATAATCGCACTCGAGAAAAAAAATAAAAGAAAATTCCTCCATTGTTTCGCGACGTGAATTGGTCGCCATTTTTGTTTTCGCTCATTCTGATAGTTTAACAAAAAACTGTTCAAAATGAAAATTAATTGTAATTAAATCGACCAATTCCTAACTTATAAGAATATTATAAATTTACTATGGCGCCGCATGGGGATTTTTTATAATTTTCTATCACGAATATAGATAAAGATTCGTCTCTCTTTCATTGTAAATTTTTCGTACACCTTTTATTTATACCTTAATCATCGATAGTTCTGGTATCGAGTGATGAATTCATTGATGTCAAAGAAACCTTTGGAAGTATCTTTGTTCCATGCGTGGAAACCTAACAAAATCATAAACTAAGCATCACGTTCCTTGAACGCTAATGTGAATTAAGCTTCAATGTTGACGGATAACGCTCCGAGACGGAGTAAAATCTGAGGACCGTATAGAGAAGATTTATTTCATGATTCGCGGTCTGAATGGACGCGATTGTTAAATACGCGGTGAACAAAACAGACCTGGCAATATCAGGTGTTATCGATTCAACGAGCGGATAATACGAGCGGTGCCTTTTGTTTGATTTAGTTGATCGACGCGTCGTGTCGCGTTACTTATTCTAGTTCGCGGCCAAACAATTCAATTATCAAAACAGATCATTGTCTTGGTTACCGTACTCCTTGGAAGGTGTAAGACTTAGGTTCTCAATAATGGAACGTTTTTAATGTTGATTTAACGTATCGATGCTACAATTTTTTCCAATCGACACGCACTGAGATTTACATACATGTATTAACCACTTGCGCTGGAAAGACGTGCCACGCACGTCGTGATGCTTTTGTCACAGAATCGCCAACGATGTGTATACCACGTCGTTGACGATTGTCGCAGAAACAAAAACGACGTTTATTTCTAACCCGATCCAATTTTTATTCTAGATTTTTTTTGTTGTCCGCGGTTTACATGGGAATGATCATGAATGGATGATGGCATCGTATGGATACGACAATAAATAAATTAAATATTCATATTTGTATAATTTTATAATCAATCGACGCTCTATATTCCCTTTAAAAAATTATTGCAAGTTCTAGGTCGAAAATAAATTAGTTTAAAAAATGTAAATTCTTTTCCGATTTCTCTAAGGCATCGAACGCTCTATGACGCTTTTCAGTGAGTTACGCTGGACCGTTTTGCTACACGCGTCGGTCAATTTTTCGTCAGCGCAAGTGGTTACTTACTAAATCCAGAATTGAGAGCAAAGTTATTATTAAATGATCCAAATTATGAAACGTATATACTTACTAATTTTTTGCATTACAGCAAAAATATAAATTCTTATTTTTCTCCACGATGTTACTAAAAATTTTCATCCAATCTACCAAACAATGTTCGAAGATGCAAGAAAATGAATAAAAATAAGTATATTTAAATAATAAATAAAAATCAATCGTATGATGTTTATATTCGATTTCCAGGGCCTAGACAGCAGCGGAAGACCAGCCTTCGTCCTCTACTTTCGCGTTCGCTACTACGTCGACACGCCGTTGCTCCTAAGGTAAGACGTTACACCTGTATTTCTCAATATACAATCACATTCTATTGGTTTACATAATGATCGCACGAATCAAGCTAGTATCGATACCAAGCTGCCTTACCTTTACACCACATATTACCCAATTGCCCCTCCCTGTTTTAACTAACTCGTTCTAACATCAAAACCAGCACGAATCGTCAGATCGAATCCGCAATGGCGAATAAAAACTCCGGTAGTCGGATCGAGGCTACACCGGCTGACAAATTATTCACTCGAAAGAGGCTGGCCACTCGTAGGAAGCTAAATTAGTCGAGGACGCTCCGACCATCGGACAGGCCCCCAAATGGATTGCAGAATTAATCGGAGTAATTAGCGTTCCGCTTCAAATACTCCCCTGGTGCCACCGTACCTGGCCAAACTGCCAAACCTGCGTAGCCTATCGGCATCCTATATCTCCCTTTTGCTCCCTTTTTCCTAGCCTCGATGTATCGCGATTATAAGGGTTCCTGGCTTCGCATTGAGGATCGACGAAGAGAGGAACAGTCGAAGAAACAGGACAGGGCCTAAACTAAAGGAAGGGAGAAAGAGTGAGAGGGAATTGAAAAAAAGAATAAATAAAAAATTTGACGGTGTTGAACGTACACGTGTAGTATCTGTTCATACAAGGTGTTTCAAAATTATAGATCAATTAAATAGAGGGTGATAAGAGATCACGAAACGAACATTTCTTGTTTAATAAACGCGCGTTCCATTTTACAATATTTTTTTAGTATACAAGTTTAAAAATTAGAGGTTTTTGACGCTTGGCGATAAGCAGTTTATCATACATGACTCGTTTCTGGGGGATTCTATAAAGTTTTAAGTATGATTAGATATTGTTTGATATAAATATTGTTGAAAACATAGATAGGAATTTTTATTTCTAAATTTTTTAACTAAAAATTTTTATTTCCGAATAAAGTAATTAAACTTTATTAGAGTTCCATTTTCCAGTAAGTGAACATATTACAGAATCAAAATATTACAGAAGGTTGCTCGTCAACGGCGTGAAAAATCTGTATCTTAAAAATTTTTCTACCAAAGAATAAAGCAAAAGCGGATCGTGTTTATTAGATAAAAAAATGTTGCCTCCGTCATCCCTCGCCACCTTCCACTCGATCAATTTTTAGTTTTGAAACACCCTGTATAAAAAGCGTCCTCTTCAGAGAAAGACGCAGACAGACAGGTGGTAAAGAAAGAATAAGAATGAAGGACAGCAGGAAGGGAAGGAAAAAAGGGTGGCTCGCTCGAGGGATCTTCCTCTCACGAAACAAAATCTCGACTCCTGTCCGGTAGCTAAGTGCTACCTACTCTTGTAATTATAAATTATTACGTGGCGCGTGATAGATAGACCGTACGCATTAAATGAAAGCACTCGTCCCGGTAATTATACCGATCCGTAGTTGCTTTCTGATTTCCACCCGAAACCAGTGATTTACATCGAGCCACGCCGCATTCACCGCACGTCCACGTCGACGAGGGTTTAATTCGTGAAAGGACCAGCACGCTCGCCAGGACATGCTCTCGATCGAGCTCTCAACTTGATCTTCGGTTAATTTTTCTATTCCCTCGGTGACCTTGATTCATCTTTAACCTTCTCCCTTGAGTTAATTCTCGTTGGATTTCTGGAAGCAATACAGAGCGATATCACAAACTAGAATCTCTTAAATAGCAAAATCGAATGGCACTGCATGATCCTATTCCTAAACACTTTTGGCAAAGTAATAAATTATGCGTACCTTAAGCTAGGTGTTCGTTTGAGATTTTCATCAGTAGTTGCTTTCAAAAAAACTCAAATTGTGCGTCCGTTTGAGAACAGTTTCGAATATTTTTACTGTGAGAGAATTGCGAGAGAAGAAAACTGTTTTGGATAATTACTCGCGAACACAGTGTCCATTCGCGAGAAATACTCTCGGGAGCAGCTCGCGATAGTTTTACTCTTAACACTAAAGCTACCAAAGCGGTCAAATGACCGATTCGTGATTTCTTACCTAAATCTTATAAGTTATTAAGGGTGCAGTTTTGCGTATTTTTTTGTGATCTGCAAAATATATGGTTAATGATTTGTTTCTCTAGCATTATGTATTTTTCCAAGTATCTATCATTGTAATTAGATTTAGTGTTAATCTTACTCTAAATCTTCCTTCCATATTGTACGCGACGAAAAGTGTTTAAAATATATATTCCAATGACGAAAGAAAATTAGCGTTAAAGTATCTCGCTGTGCCAGGTATATCTTTCGTTTCGATGACCACGACATAAGTATCATACTTGAACGTTTCTACAAATTTGAGAACCTTGCAATATTCCTTCGAGCAACCGTACAAAGGATTAAATTTAGAAATCACAAATTTAGGATTTTCTCTCTCGGTAGAATCTCTCGTAATCTCTGCGTATTCCGTAGATTTATGGAGTCAGTATCTATCGTTATGCGTAACACGTATAAAATGTATCGAACGTGACGCTGCACAGCTCCAAGGATTCAGTTGGCAAGATCACGTTGTTTATCATTACGCGAAGTTGCATGACGATGTGTCTTTCGACGCACGTCTCCTTGAAATACGGCCAGTTTTCTGAAAGCGGATCCGCGAGGTAACTTAGGGGAATCCGTGCTGTCATTCGGACAACGTAGTCTCACAGTCCCTGTCTTGGTTTCTTTTTTCAAGTATACCGATGCGTTACTTGCAACATTTTCTGTTATATTTTTATTTTCAGAACGTGTCTCTTTTTATTTGCGACGATCAATAATGAAGATGACTTGAGTTTCGCATTGTTGTTTTTAGATGCAAACTGACTTAAATCTTAAGTAGATATTAGCAGTGGCGACTCGTTCGTTAAGGCTGCAAGGCTTAATCATCGCCGCTATTAAATACAGCATATGTTTTACAACATGTTTAAAAATCATCGAGATCCATAGTACCATCCACTTTTTAAATAATTACCTTTAATACTATTAGCGATATAATTTTTTCAATTCCGTATCAATCTTTTTTATTATTATCGCTACGACTCCACTTTGACAAATTCATACGAACCGTCACAGAATATTAACTTCTTGAGTCTCTTGGTGCGTTTGCGGAGACATACGAGAATTAGTATGGTATCTGCGGAAGTGTACGGTACTGGATCTTCTTTCAGCGGTAATTTGAAGTTAACGTAATACTACGTGACAGTGTGTTTCTTATTTTTTAAACAAACGATGATTATGCAGTGTGCGTTTAGATCATTGTTTTGATGGCTCACGGCTCTTCCGGCTCACGGTGAATTGAGGGTTTTGTAGTACCATGATTGGTTGGTTGTAGAGGGACACTGATTGTACGGTATTGTATTTATTAGCTAATGAGAATTTTCAAATCGGACGGCAGGAGTTTCAGCTTATGGAATATCGTGTTTTTCGACCAGCTTTTGCAATCGGTAAACTATCCGACATCCTGTATTTAGTTTTAATTTGTTAACAGCGTTAGCGATCAAAAAGACTGCGTTGTAACACATGAATCAAATAAGCAGACGATTTTCTGAATAAAAAAAATATTAGTAGCTTTTGAAACTAATTGGTTTCTTGATTCGTTTTCATGGCATCAGATAGCAGCTCGTAACACGTCTGATCATACGATATTGTTAATAGCCAGTTTTATGTCACAACCACTATATCCAAGGTAACGTCTAACCATGACAACATGTAACAACCTGACACTGTATTAGACGATTTGAAACATTCTGCAGCAATGCGTCTAAATTTTGCATGTTTCGTATGAATAAAATATTTCTGTATTTCTATGTCTTATGACGAACCATGTAACGTATGACAAACTCGGAGCAATGTATAAAATGTAACAACTTTTTTATTTAACGCATTACGGGATCGCGATCCTAAAGCAAATAAAAATATGTTAAAAAAAATAAAAATTTAGCAGCTTTAAAAAATAATCACCTTAGTTAATAATTTTAATCAACATTCGTGTGTAAAATACAGATTTGTTATTACTTAATGATAACTTTTCCTCCAATAAGATTTATGGATAAATGATGAGTCTTCAGTGTTAAGCCAGGTATTATTTTTATTATAATTAATTAATCACACGTTCTGTGATTGAGAGTACGTATCAAGTGTCTGTATTAATGTAGGTAATCTTGCCGGTAATTTTACTGTATTTTCATCTGATCGCCAATGGCATAGGGCGTATTTCTCTAGCGTATCTGCGAATATATATTTTTTCTGTTATTTTTTTTTTTTTTATTTCTTTTTAATGTGCCGGTTACATTCGTGTCGAGTGAGGCGCCATAAGAACATGTTCCGTATAACGGATAGCACGACGAATTGCGAAAACCATTTGCATAATTAATAATAATACCTTGCCATTTCTGTGAGTTATGCTTCTCACGATTACCAAACGTTCTCCTCCTCCTTCGCCTCTTTCCAGTGTATCGATCGTATAATACTTTGGTGAATAGTTCTTCGGTGTTTCTGACACGCTGGTCGAAGTAATGAATAGTATCGGGAATTATGAATAATTAAGCTCGGTGCTTCTAGAATAAATCTTTTATCGCCTATTTCTTTATTTATCTTTTGTCGGATTGCATTCATAGTTTCTTTATGAAGCTAGCTCTGTGGAGAGAAATATGGAAATTTTTTACGTTTAAGATTTGATAGTTTTTACACTTACTATTTATTTATTTTTTATTACAAATAAAAAAAGAAAAACAGCAAGCTTTAATAACTTTTGTAACTGAGATTTTGAAATAAAATATTAAATTTATGAAAATTTGTATTATATTATTTTCAATCAAATATTGACTTGTCTGCTTTGTTCGTTACAAACGTATGTTTTTAGCATATTAATTATTAATTATTATTATTTTTTATATTTGCTCTCTATTGCATATGAGAATGTTGTATCTCACGCAAAAACTCGTTTAATATATGGATAATTAATTACGTAAAAGTAAAAAAGAAAATAACCATTTAATTATCATTTCAGCGATGAAACGACGCGTCACCACTATTACTTGCAACTGCGCGACAATGTCGTCAGGCATGGCGGTGGGGTGGAGAGTCTCCATCCTCACCATCCCTTACACGAACCATCTATCGTTACGCCTCTGCTTACACTCGCGGGTCTTGCCCTACAAGCCGATCTTGGGGACTACTCCGAGGAACGACACAGGCCACACGCAGGATCTGTGGGATACTGCAAGCCCACGGATTACCTTCCGCCTCACGTAAGTTTCTAATTTACACCGAATACTAAAAATATTGAAGCTCAAGATTTCATAATTGTAAAAAATGATTATTAGAAAATGATGTAGAAATTGTACAAAATAGTCATATCTACACCAGAACCATCAAAGTGGTCGAAATGAGCAATTCGTAATTTCTTACAAAATCTTTGTAAATTTACTGTGAACTTTTTTTTTCATTTACCGTGAAATTTACTTCAGAAATTTTCTGCAACTTTCTGTTAAAAATATACACAATTGTCTCCGTTGCATTATATATTTTTCCGAAACATCGAAACATCTATCGTTTTAATTTTTTTGGTACAAAAAGAAAGTATACTCTGATCGTCGGTAGTTTTAGTTTCAAGATGAATCGAAGTTATGAAAAAATTATAATTCCAAATATGGAGTACCCTTCAATAACTTCAAACTGTACTCGTTCCGTTTTATTTCTCGCCCTGGCGAGCATAAATCTTCGATTCCGGATAGAAAACTGGCGTAGCCTTTTTATTTCTTAAGTTTCAACCACTGGAATGTAGACCTATTCCCGGCGCTGATGGTCGTAAAGATCGCTCGATGCAAGCAAGACAGTTTAATTCCTGCGCGTCTTAAGCTGGCTCCATTAAAGAACGCTTTGCAGTTTAGTAGAAACAGTAGTTGGATTCCTATTAAACGTAATCAATGATCGTGTTGACTAGATGTGCCTCGAGTCGAATGTGCTCGCCGTGCTCGCGGCACAGCACAGGGACAACCGAGGCCTCTCGAGGGAGGAGGCAGAGTTGCAATACATCCGGGAGGCGGTGCTGCTGGAGGCGCCGCTCAACGCTCATCTCTATCGGTTGCGACGAAGCAAGAACGAGGCAGGTCCGGGACGCATACTCCTCGCGATATGCGCTCGCGGGGTGCGAGTGTACGCCGAGGAGGAGACACCGCGTGTCTTTGCCTGGAACAACATCGGCAAACTTTGCTTCGACGTTAGTTTCAATCGTATATTTTCAATCATACATCTGCTGGATTTTTATTTTTCTAACGTGTTTGGTTTCTCGTACACAGCGCAAGAAGTTTGAGATACGGGCAGTCGATCAGCCGGACAAGCTCACCCTCTACAGCGGATGTGATGACAAAAGCAAACTGCTCCTGGGACTCTGTCGAGACACCCATCAGTTCTCAATGGCCATAGCACCTAGAGTAAACGAAGCGAAGAGACGGGAGGAGGAAGGTAAGCTGCGCTAAATTTATGTTCATTAAAATTAGTCATTTTTAAGCTTTCTTCTGTTATCGTTTCTAGTGATAAGTTTGTAGAGAATCAATCTAAATGTTCTAAATATGTTTATCCTAACGTGAATTTTGTTTTTCTTCTTCTCAGGCTTCATTCTTTTCGTCTTTCCCTTACACTTTTATATTTAGATCTCACCCTTTTCCCATTCCTTACCCAAAGTTGGTGACATCTGCTACTTTTTTTCTTTTTCTTTTTTTTCTTTTTTGTTAGAGTTAGTAGCAAAGTATTAAAGTCAAAAGTTTGATAGGCATTCCACGATTAATGTTCTGTTTTTAACTTCAGAGAGGAAGGTACTTCGCGACTGCTACATGTATCCTGCCCGATGCAAGCTGAGTTTAACGGCACGAGGCGCTCGTGGTGACCAACGAATTTCTGTTATCTCGAGCACGTCGTCCAACACGACTTCTGGAATTGTCAGCGACCGGGTTCACAGCGAGGACGAGCCAGACACCGCACCCGCCTCGACTGAATGTCTGCCACGTCTTACTGAAAATACTTCACACTCTGGTGTTCAGTGCGGTGTTGTGAACGGCTCGAATGCAGACGTCGAGGATCGTTCCATGCCATCGTCTCCGGTCTCCACCGTAGATGGTAGATTTATTTCCGCTCTGAAAATATAAAAATTTAATTAATGTTAATTATACTTGTCAACAAAGATGGAATTGAAAGTTTAGAAAATTTTATCTAAAAAGAAGTTGAATATAATTGTACAGGGTGATAGTCAATTCTTTGATTGTAATACCTTTGAATAAATAATAGTGCAATTTTCAGAAGTCGACGGCACAGACAGCACTCCTACGACGGCTGCATTGCGATTAGCGTCGAGCGCGGCTACAGCGGCCGAAGGGTCACAATGTAGTAGCAGCTGCAGCACGGTCGTGGTTGTGAATGCACCTGCTGGTGGACCGCCACGAATGCGGCGCACATCGGCGACTTCCAGTCTGGAACTTGGTTACTCGCATACGGCACAGAATTCAGCAGTTTCGTCGGAAACCGCTAGTTTTCCTGGCGCCATTTACGATAGGTGCAAAAAAAGTGGTAAATACGCGGGTAAGTTTCAATGTATTCTTTTTCTCTTTACGAGAGAAAGCGATGTACACCCAGAGGTGAAAGAAATGTGCCGAGATCTTTTAAATAGAATTCATATATTTTTTTGGCATGTACAAAAATGTATATGTTATTTGTCGGTATACATACCAAATCATTCTACTAAAGGACTTACGAATATTTTACACACCTTAAGTCTCGCTATATTTCTTCCATTAGATACACACTTCCATCCAAATAAATCCCAATCGGTATCATCCTGTTAATAATTACAGTACACGTCTCATGCTACATCAAAATATTATTTTTCCAGGTACTGATATTGCAAGTGAGACCAGTGGAGTCTACACACTCAGGAGTAGTGAGATGCAAGATGAAAGAATGGGAGATCTGTATTCGCCAACCGGTGATGCCAACGAATCTTCCGCAGCGAGTGACGTGTGTGCCTTAAGTTCCGTCCAGTCTACGACCGACGAGGCTTCCGTAACGTCCGGGTTTTATACGATCCATAGTGGTCTTAGATCCGAAACAAGCGACGTCTACACGGAAGACGTTGGAACGGAAGATCAGGAACCTATTTACAGTGTCTGTAAGGGCGACGAGGATGTCGCTAACGTCGTGTCTACTATGTCAGGTGTTTCTCTGGATCAGCAGCTCGAAGATTCTAGATCGCGCAGTAACAGCATACTTAGCGCAGGGAGCTTCAGAGGCGATGGCAGTGATCCTTCCAGTGTCGGACCTCTGTTATCAGCGGACGAACTTTCCGATTTGATAGTTGGCCGTTACCCTCCCCGGAAGACCATCAGCAATTCTATGGACTCCGATTGCGATTACGTTACGATGCCTCCGCCACCCCCTCCACCAAGGACAGACAGCGACAGGCAACTTCCTCCACCTCCTCCTTACCCAGTGAGCATGGACTACGCGACAATAAACTCGCCACGGCCCAAGATACCGGATATCGAACGGGAACCTCCGCCTCCACCACCGTACAATGCCACTCGTGGAGAGTTCGTACCTCTTCCACCGAGAAGAACCGATCCACCACCACCACCACCACCTTACACTTCGCCCAGAGAAAGGATTCAAATACCACCGCCCACGCCTCCAAGAAACGACGCGGTAACACCCAGAGAACCACCACCTCCGCCACCTTATCCTGAGGTTTCGGAGGTTACTCGACAGGAAGCGATTTCCAAGCTGTATCCAACCACAACCGAAGAAATCGTGTCGAGGGTAACGTCGACAAAAATACAAACGAGTCTCGCGAACAGCAAGGTTAACTCCAATCTGACAGCCTCGAAGACCACCAGTACCAGTCAAGCGAGCAACGACGTTGCGTCCATCGCCCCTAAACCACCGCCAAGAATTCAACCACCTACGTATCCCGGTGACAAAATGAAACCTACGCCGGTCCACGCTCCCGTTGCGGCTCTTGTCGTTGGACCGAACAATTATCTGGACGTGCACGCTTCGCGAGGTGGTCCGGTTTTGTTGCCTTACCTAACACCACCGCCGCCCCCGCCTCCTCCTCCACCACCCATGGTTCACCCCAGACAACCTCCACCGCCACCGCCCAGCTTGGCTACCGTTTACACGAGTCAAGTTGCGAGGTCGCAAATTGAACAGTATAAACAACAATTGTATTCGGACGTCGATTACGTGATGTTCCCTCTGAAAGATCCCGCTGTGTCGAAGCAAGAATACATCGACGCGAAACAGGGATCGCTTCTGGCGGCCATGGCTGCCTATCCTCCACCGCCTTATCCCTCGTTTAACAATAAATCGTTAGTAATGTATCGTAGCACACCATACCTTCCTGGTTCCTCGTTCTCGTCGCCTACGAAATACGCTTCGAATCAAAACCTTAGTAGCAGCGATACGAGCTCCAACAATTACTTACCGCACAGTAATCTGAGCAGCCACTATGCTGCTAGTACAAGTTCGCTGTACAGCGGAGCTACTTGTTCGTCGGCAGGAAGTCAGAGTCTTAGACGCGAACCACCAGCCCCAGCTCATCCTCATACGCTCCACGCATTCTCCAGGACAAAAAGTGACGAGAACATATTGAAATGCTTCGACTCGTCTTCCAGCACGAAACTGCAGTCTCTGCCGCAGTTGAAGCATCGCAGGCTTCCGCCGCCTCCTCCACCGCCACCTTATGAAATACAGGTATTGTATATTTAAAAGTATTCCTTTATTTTAACTAGTATTATAGTGCTATGTATTAATTATTATAAACAGTGTATAGTGCTACGTATCATCATATAGCATTATATTTAATAGAGTAACTGAAAAATGTAAATTTTGTATCAAGTAAAAAGCACAACAAACAAATTACTCAAAACGTGCAAATTTCATATGAAGATTCACGATACAACAATGCGTCGTTCGTTTTAACGCAAATATTTTATTTTAACACTTTTCAATTGCAGAATCTCGAGAAGAATCAACCGCTTCCATCCGCCTCTTCGTCATCTTCTTCACCGAAGAAGACGTTGAAAGCAAACATGGTGGATGAGCGCGAAGAAGGGAAAGAAGACGGAATGTTAGACATTCGAACGCTTCGCGAGAAGAGTCGTAACTTGGACCTGCCGTTGATATCAGCGTTGTGCAACGATCGATACCTATTAAAACAAACGAAAGCGTTCGTTATGCCGAAGCATCCTACCGAGGCGACTTCTTCGACGTCCACAAAGAACGGCACGAGAAGCAGCAATGGCGGTACGTCAAGCAGAAACAAGTATCCGGTGAGCGGTCTTTCTACGACGCAGATCACTAAACCACCGAGAAAATCATCGACGAGTACTCACAAACACCCCGCCGAGGTGAAGGGCAACGCTTACAAGGTCACAAATTCGACAGGCGTGTCGGCCGTCAAAAAGGATCCGACTAGGGCGTCGCACTCGTAACAGGAAACGAAGATAAAAGCAACGAAGCTTGCTATTATTGTGACGCTATGAAAAATTCTATACCTCGATCAAAGTACATTCCATGAAGCTATTCAAACGATTCCATAACTGCTCTGTCTTTGAAATAACTGATAGCAGAGAAGAAAAGGTTGTTTCGATACCATAAGTACTTAAATAGCGTTTCTACACAGACCGTGCTTCTTCAACTCAGGGTGCCATTTTATCGTTTACGATTCTTCTGCTCGTCGCGAATACTCAAGGAAAAAAAAAAAAAAAATACATAAGTCCGACGATAGATTAGACTTTCGTGAAGTTTAAAAGAGGAAAGTCGAAGGTGTCTGTTATGTAATATCCTTTTCTTTATCCAGTTTCGTTCTTATGATCTCTCCGATACTCCTGAAAATTGTACTTTTTCCCTTTGCGAACAAAGCTTTCTTTCGTACGTAGAATAGTAGAAACACGCCGACAACAAAAGTGTCTATTAACTCTCTTTGTTTTTTTGCTCAAGTAAACGGCTAGCGCGAAATGGAAAAATTGAACGCGAATTTTTTGTAAATTTTAATAACGGCAAAAGAGCGTGGAAAAACGCTCTTGCGTGTAGTCATCCGATACTAGGGCGACAATTTTTTGTAGGTACTAATTACGCAGATATTTTTATACTCCGAACGAAGACAGGTATGATCATTGTAACTAGAGAAATAGTACCTTTTTTTGATGTCGATGAAAGTAATATTTATTACCATTCAGAAGATTCTTGTCTTTCTTTTTTTTCTAATTTTCTCTCTTTTTTTGTTTTTTTTTTTGTTTTGAATAATTCAATCAGTGCTCGCTTTATGATACTTTGTCTTTATCGAAGCGTTTTTAAGCATTTGCGTGTACGTAACTGTAAGTGTAGTCGTTTATTTAGGAGAATTTAAGTGTTAAGTACACTCGGTGAGAAAAATTTTGTTTCTTCCTCAGCGACTGAACATTACTATGAAAGAGATAGGATAAACGAATTCTCGAATTACGACAATTGAACAATATAAGGATACGTCGTTAAAAGAGAATCTCTGCACTACGGAAACGCGTACTGGAAGATAACAAGTGACAATTTAAAATTGTACAAGATTTGTGTGAAATCGAATCTTTCGAACATTAATATCATAGATCATAGTGTAATGGGTAATAATTTAGCCGTAACGTTGACTTATGTTAATTAATACTAGATATTAATATTACAACATGACCCATGTCTGTACATAGTATTTGCGTGAAATTATAGGACTTGTTGTAGTCGAAAACCTCATGTATGTACCACGCGCCACCTCAGCTACGAATAATAAACTTTTTTTTATAACGAAGATCGTTACGAAAAAATATTTTGTGTTGCTACGTGAAATTTGAAAAAGAAAAACAAAAGAGAAAAAACTTATTCCCTTGTTTCCGTACGATTTAAAAATTAAAAACTTGCAACATTTTCTTGAGGAACAAAAAAAAAACGTACAAATAATAAAATTCATACAACGTCGCGTACAAAATTATTTACAAAGTATTTACTTTACAAAACTTACATAATTACAGTCTCTTTCAGAATTGTATTGAAATATTCTGCCACAATGTTGAATCGTGATTCCATTCGTAGTTTATAGATGGCACTGCGAGTCTACCTCTGCAGTGCTAGCACACGACTTATAAACATTCGATTAACTTTCGCTCAAGATGCATTCTCCAGTTCGTACCTCGTTGCCTTGAGACGTACAAAGGGAATTATTTGAAACGAGTGATTTTTAACTCGAAAGTTTTGTACAAAAAAAAAAAAAAAAAAAAAAATCAACGTCTCATTCACAGAAGAGATCGCATCGTACACGGTAGTATTTATAAATAAGCCTTAAGTGTTGAAGAGTACGTTACTGGAAGACGAAATCAAATAATATTTCAAACGATAACAATAAAGTAAACCTATTACCTTGATCAATACTGCATGCCAGTCAACGAACGCGTAACCGGGTATATATAAACGTTTCTACCTTTTACTCGTTCTTCAGTTGGCAAAACGTTATTACACACAGTGTGATTACGCGGAAAACTTGGATGCCGCGAAGTGTTTCAACACGATTGGACAGCGTTATTCATTGAACAGACTTCGTGGTGACACCAAATACCAGTTTGTAGTAAGTATTGTTTTATTTCGTTGTTTCAACAATTGTTACGTATTCATTTTATCGAGGTATTGATTGATTTTAATTCTTCTTACCGGATTCGTCGAATTTAATAATCGTTTAAGTTATAAAATTCGAAAGTTTTAAGAAATAATCGATTTCCTTAACACTAGAACTACCAGAGCGGTCAAAATGACCCATTGGTAATTTTTTACAGACTCTTTATAAATTAACTACGGTGTCTTTGGGCAGATTTTCCGGGATTTTCTATTAAAAATATAGATAAACTTTTGTCCGAATTGCATTACATATTATTTTATGTACTTTCCACTTCGATTTCTTCGGTAGAAAGAAGTATACTTTAATCGTCGGTAGTTCTAGTGTTAATTGACCATAGGAGATAAAAGTAGCCACATTTTGCACGTGTTTTTAACACGAATCTGAATGGTTAGATGTATCCAAAGGATGAATCGGTAACAACGGATACGTTATACGTGGTTGACACGATTTGTAGAAAAATCTGGTACGCTAGGAATTTTTTGTCAATGCTTCTTTAACCTTTTCAATATCAAGGAAATTGCATGATCGGTGGAATAAATTCACACGTAATAATGAATTGTGTCGTTGTAGCTTCGAAATTGTTTGGAGATTAAGTTTCAACATGTTTTTCATACGATATGAAGTTNAGAAAAAAAATCAACGTCTCATTCACAGAAGAGATCGCATCGTACACGGTAGTATTTATAAATAAGCCTTAAGTGTTGAAGAGTACGTTACTGGAAGACGAAATCAAATAATATTTCAAACGATAACAATAAAGTAAACCTATTACCTTGATCAATACTGCATGCCAGTCAACGAACGCGTAACCGGGTATATATAAACGTTTCTACCTTTTACTCGTTCTTCAGTTGGCAAAACGTTATTACACACAGTGTGATTACGCGGAAAACTTGGATGCCGCGAAGTGTTTCAACACGATTGGACAGCGTTATTCATTGAACAGACTTCGTGGTGACACCAAATACCAGTTTGTAGTAAGTATTGTTTTATTTCGTTGTTTCAACAATTGTTACGTATTCATTTTATCGAGGTATTGATTGATTTTAATTCTTCTTACCGGATTCGTCGAATTTAATAATCGTTTAAGTTATAAAATTCGAAAGTTTTAAGAAATAATCGATTTCCTTAACACTAGAACTACCAGAGCGGTCAAAATGACCCATTGGTAATTTTTTACAGACTCTTTATAAATTAACTACGGTGTCTTTGGGCAGATTTTCCGGGATTTTCTATTAAAAATATAGATAAACTTTTGTCCGAATTGCATTACATATTATTTTATGTACTTTCCACTTCGATTTCTTCGGTAGAAAGAAGTATACTTTAATCGTCGGTAGTTCTAGTGTTAATTGACCATAGGAGATAAAAGTAGCCACATTTTGCACGTGTTTTTAACACGAATCTGAATGGTTAGATGTATCCAAAGGATGAATCGGTAACAACGGATACGTTATACGTGGTTGACACGATTTGTAGAAAAATCTGGTACGCTAGGAATTTTTTGTCAATGCTTCTTTAACCTTTTCAATATCAAGGAAATTGCATGATCGGTGGAATAAATTCACACGTAATAATGAATTGTGTCGTTGTAGCTTCGAAATTGTTTGGAGATTAAGTTTCAACATGTTTTTCATACGATATGAAGTTATATTATTGTAAATTATTTGTACGTAAGAAAGTTTCGTCACAAAACGAAAGAAACCAAAATTATCGATCATAGAATCGAGAATAATTCTTAATAATTTTATATTACCTTAAATTTTGTTCTCCAATTATTCTGTATTTTCAATAATTATATCATATAGATATTTACAAGTGTGTGTGTTTTTTAGTAACATTATATTCATCTCGTACAAAGTCACTATAAAATATAGAGAAAAGATTTCATCGACCGTAGCATTGTGATTTATGCCAATTAACGCTCGTTCATCAAACAACAATTGAGAATGTCAAGCATAATTATTAATTCATTGGTTTGAAGAAAAATAATACGAGCGTGACACTTATACCCTAGGAATGTATCGAAGCAACCTTCTACTACCAACTTTTTAGTAGTCCAAAGTGAGAGTTATAGGAATGATTGTAGAATGCATAAACTGTGGTGTCATTACATAAAAGGAGTCTAAAATTTTTAGGAAATCATTCTTCGAGTTACTTAATATCGCATTAAACGTGATCAATATTTATTGAATTTATATTATTATTGCAGAATCGAAAAGGTATATTTCATTTTTATTCATTTTTATTCATTTTTATTCGTTTTTATTCATTTTCTCGTCTTCTAAACTTTTAATCGATCGAGCGATCTATTTTCAAAAATACATATAAAATTGTTCAATCGAACATGAGCCCAAGACAGTGGTTTTCAAAGAAATGATTAAAATAATAAAAGAAAAATTGGAACGTCAAGGCCTAAAGGACACTCGTAGCTCTCAAGGTCTTCTAAGTCGTACGTATAATTTCTCCAATAATTTTTTATTTCGTGTTTCTTTTTTCTCTTAAGCTACTAAACCTATTCGATCTGATAAAACATTTTTTTTAAGCTACATTGACACGAACAAAAGAAACTTCTCGATCACAAGCTACTCGCCTAATTAACTATTCGCCTGGAATTTTGAATACGTAACACTTCTATCGATTCTAGTCTGCTGAATGGCACGGAACAAAGAGGGAATAAGCTAGAGTGCGCATTTTGTCTTTTAACTACAGCAATCAATTATATATTCTTCTTATCCGTGTTAAACAAAACAAAAAGAATAGATTCCATTAGAGAAACGTGAATAACCTTCGAGTATCCTTGGTGCCGTCGCTCATAAGCCTTTGATCAATTTATAAGCCTTTAGTCGATTTTATCAATTTTAGCGGGTATGAAATAAATTGGATGTAATAATAAGTATAAAAATACTAATGCTCGATAGAAAAATAAATATAAAAAGTTATGTCGAGACTGGATGGAAACTGTATAATGATCGATACACCATATGAGTCAATCATGAACATATCCGAATGATATTTATGAGATAAGCGTATTGCATGCGATAATTACACGTTGGTATACGTTGTATAATACACAGATACACGTTACTATGAATTGTTTCATGGTAATGTGTCATGTGACAGGGAAAATGTGAACCAGTCTAAACTCGCGATAAACATTCCTCTTTTAAGTGCTGATTTGTAGAACGCGAGATGCATTAATAATTGATTTCTCAGTTTTAAGATTGATACCAGATTTAATCAAGATATTAAAATGATTACCGATCGAATATTCTCGCTCACCGTTATAATCTGATAACGGAGATAGCATATCAATTTGATCACATGGAGATATTTCATAACGGTACATCGATTACGTCTTCTTTTCCTATTCTCAAATAACCCATCGTTTCAGATGCGACTTGCCGAATGTTCTCGTTGATGAAAAAAAAGAAAAACATTGCGTTAAATTACTGTTCTGAATGATTTTATTATTTCATGCAAATAATAAAATAATAAAATAATAAAATAGATTTGAAACTGTGAAATTAATGTAACCTTTAAATTTTTCTATTTTTTTTTTAGAACGTATCAATGTTTGTCCTTGGAATATCAATCGTGTATATGAATTTGAACTGAGATGTTTGATTCAAGAATCTAAAAATCGAATAACAGAAATGACAGAAAGTAATAAAAATAATTTAGACGAAGACAAAGCGAACCATTTCATTCTTTCAATTGTATTTAATTGATCATCAACGTCCACTTACTCCAAACTTTCGTATACATCTTATTTAATCTGTCACTGAATTTCAAATGAAGAGTAAAACAATTGAGCTTATTGTTTGATGAACAATCGTTGACATTGAGTTATTTGAAATTTTATAACAAGCCAATTGTTGTATCGCCACCAAAGAAAGTACGTCCACGTGTTTGCTAGATAAGTTCGACCAATCTGTTTAATTAAGGTCAACTCTATTTAATTCTCACTTTGTTATTACACAACATCCATCTAATTCTCCCAAGTGAAAATTAAATTTCATTCAAAAGGACAACTACTGTTCTCTCAGATGTCTCTATTGTTCCTTTCGTTACTTCACAACGATTATCCTCGATTATAATACTTCTCGTTAATTATTTTCCAACTTCCAAACAATTATCAATAAAATGAACTTTCACTTTTGTACAAACGCCTGTCCGTCGACCCCTACGAGCCGACTGGTAATTTTAAGTTTCTATGTCGTAACTATAGCTTCGTTTCACGTGAAGAGACCTTACAAATTAGATTCATCGATGCGAATGATTCGAAATTTGATTCTGAAACAATCTTTGTTTTATCGATCGAGCATGGCTTCGCAATAAATTATTCGTACCGCAAAATAATTAATTGTTGTAAACTTAACGAAATACGATTGACGTGGCAAAAATAAAATATTGACCTGTATCGAAGAAACGTCGCGATAGATAGTGTACGTGGTGACGGAACCAATTGGGATCAAACTGTTCAGACAATAAATCTTTCGAGTTATCGAACGTTTTATAGTAATATCTTCATGAATCAACACGGATGATTTTGATAAAGCGTATTAAGTAAGCTCGTTCTCGGTTGCACAAAAATCAGGAAGAAAAACAAATTTCGTGTCTTGTAATGCTCGAAAAAGGTAGAAAAGATTTTTTTGTAACTAGTCCCGACGTCTAACGAAATGTGCAAATTGTAATAAAAAATACTCCTTGCACGCATACGTCTTATCGGACGTTATTAAGATAAAATATCACAACTGTAACTTTTTATTTACGGATTTCGAAATGAATAGGCGTTCCATGAATCAATTAACTCACAGTAGCGATATTCCAGTGCTATTCTAAATAAAGTATTATAATTGTATTATCTTGTCTTAATAATAATCGATGAGACACGCGCGTGCGACAGTACTTCCAACAATTTTTAATCATCAAATTGAGAAACAAAAAAATTCCTTGTAGGGAAGATCGAGGCGAATCGGATAATTTTCTGTTCGATAGTGAAAAAGTAATATTCAAAGTTTAGAAAGTTAATTACGATTGATTACAGTTCCTCGCTTTGATTTGTAAATGTTTAAACTAATAATTACCGTAGATGGATCGCGGTGTCGCTACAGTAATACAGTAATCAAACTTAATAGCGCAGTGATAACTAAAGAAAATTAATTTTTTTAAATATAGACACATCAGTTTGTAACTTTTAAGTCACACGGTCCCATAGAAGGTTAATTTGAACATTAATAGTCGAAGAAATTTGTTTGACCTTAAAAATCTTTCTTTTTACTGAATTCTTATTTTTTTATTTATTATAGTATTTTTATAGAGTAATTCGCCTCGAACTATCCGTTCTTATATATTTAGCTATTTTTTGATTTCCTTTGAATAATTTGTTCGATTTGTTCTTATCCTAATTTGGAAAATCTGGTGTCTTATTCAAAATATTAAAATAATCGTATAATCAACAGACGATCCTACTGCATTAAAAAAAGAAAAACGTAAATAAGGAGATAGCAGTTCAAAGATTGATATTCTTTCGTCTGTGATACGTAAACTGTATCTGTTTGCGCTACTGTTGGTCGAGGAATCTGCGAAGACTGATTAATGTTTGCTTAGACGTTCACACGAAGGTGAATAGTGCGTTGACATGAATTGCGCTCGAAACAAATGCTATAAATCTGTCTTGCAATAAACACTGATAAAATTTCAATTATAGACGGGTGGTTGCATGTTCTGATGCAGATCTTATCTGCTCCTTCGCGATACTCGTACTATGAAATAGTGTTGCAAATATTCATTTTAATTGTTACTATGCACTACTGTTACGATTCTTTTTTTTTTTTACAACCAACCGTGGACGAAGACCTCAGAAATATTATCGAGTAAATTTTATTTTTTTTATTACTTCTGGATCTTTTATATTTTTATATTTTATAAAATTTATATTAGATTTTATTGATATTATCAAATTATAGTACATATTTAAATATCAGTATTATAGGCCCACTGTACCAAAAAAACTTTTTTCTTTTTTAAAAAACTAATTTTTAAAAAAATTAATTTTCTTTAGTTATCACTGCGCTATTAAATTTGATTACTGTATTACTATAGCGACACCGCGATCCATCTACAATAATTATTAATTAAAACATTTACAAATCAAAGCGAAGAACTGTAATCGATCGTAATTTTTTCTCCAACGAGCAGACAAAATTCGGGCTATAGAGGGTTAATTTGTAAATCATTTTTAAACGTTCACAAAATGCGACGAGCACCGCCGGTCAAAGCAAAGTTTGTCAGAGAAAATTCATGCGGGCGAGGCTCGTCACTTTCATTTAAGGGATTAATAAAGCGAACAATACAAAGTGATATCTTACGTTCGTTGCGTCCCTCGGCCAATTAATCGAGTTGCGATCTTGCGACTCCAGTTCCTGGTGCAACGCTGTTTCGTACGAGTAATCGATAAACGGTAATTTCATATGTAAATTGACACGTATCACAGACACGTTCTCCATTATAGTCTTACTCAATGATTATCTTACGACTACCGTTTCGCCAGTAATTTTGTGTTCACTGCAATCGTGACCGGTTGCATAATTGCGTTCGTTCCATCGAACTCGAACACTGGACGATATTTCTACAGAATTGATCTATAAAATAAACTATGAGATAAATTTAAAATATTTATTTGTAATACTTTACAATGTCTAGAGTAGAATGTGTTTAAGCTTTTTTTTATTCTGCAACGTGTATTCTCTGTGCGCTTCGCATTAGATGAGAGCTCGCAAGAGAGAAACGTATCCGAACGAAGTTTTCACAATCTGTTGCAACAAAATATACCTATTTGTTATTTCATAGTTTGCACAGAGTAGACCGAAAGTCACGATATTCGTATTTTCTTGGGATTGAAGATAAAAAAGAAATAAAAAAATAGAAAAATAAAAAAAATAAAAAAAAAATCGAGTTACGATTCGTTCATTCAATATTTTTAATATTTTATTTTTTACTTACGTCGATAAAACTGTACAACGAAAACGTATAAAATTTTCCAGCCGTAATACGCAAGGTTTGTTTTCCAGAAGACATAACCAGAAGTAATAGCTTTTGGTTACGGGCCGATAGATTGTGCCAGTCCACATCATAGTACGCTTCGCTCACTTTTGTAGACTAAACATAATTTTATTCACGCTTTATTCACCGTTCGAACGATGGTCACTCACCTCGTACGACAATCGTTCACCCAGGAACGAGTATAAGTATAATATCATTGTGACTATCGAAATGTATAAACCGTAAGTGAAGGTGCTTACGAAATCTCCCTCAGGATTCTGAAAATCATAATGATCTGTATGAAAATTTGAATAAATCAACAGTTGAAGTAAAAGAAGTTGAAATTTTTTAATAAACAATACTAATTTTTGTTTCATTTGAAATTGAAATATTTGTAAATGACACCAATTCTTTAATTTTCATTGTAGATAATAAATTTTCCAACTCTGTACATTTTTTAAGTAAATGATATTCTATGAAACAACCTACTATTAGCATCATGTATATCAGGACAGACATTCTAATGCTCGTTTGTACGAGTTCAATAAGAAGAAAGATTTGAAGCGCTGAATTGATCGAATTCGCCGTCCTGTAGCAAATTAAGTTTTCTGTGTTAGTATTGTTACGATAATTATTCGTTGTACACGCTTTATTTGTGCAAAATAGTTTATAGTAATTTATAAATTCATTAGAAATTGAAATGAATATTAAGCTGATCAGAAGTGAAATTAATAGGATAGTTTAGCGATAAAAAAAAAGATATGAAATACTTACACGATTAGTTTCATATGTGCGATCACGAATTCTTTAATTGTACTCTCCAAATTAATGTTTGACCTTATCGGTATGTTTTGTATACGATAGGACAAGATTGAAAATTTGCCACAGACGTGTAACACCAAGCTAAGTAACAAACTGACAGAGCTTACATGACATAATGCTATAAACGTGAGTGGAAACTGGTAGATGTACATGAAAATGAAGTTTTGCAAATCGTCTTGATAATCGAAAAATGCGTGAACTCGGAAAGGCAATTCGTAACCTTTTGATGTTTTATTACCTTCCTCTGAAATTATATAACAAGATCAAACATGGTTTCTATTTAGTCTAAATCTTTTTTTCGGTGTATTTTTTTAAATACTTCTTTGATTCATTTAAGTATATTTCACAGTTTTTTATTTTTATCTATCGTTAACCCTCTATAGCCCGAATTTTGTCTGCTCATTGGAGAAAAAATTACGATCGATTACAGTTCTTCGCTTTGATTTGTAAATGTTTTAATTAATAATTATTGTAGATGGATCGTGATGTCGCTACAGTAATACAGTAATCAAATTTAACAGCGCAGCGATAACTAAAGAAAATTAATTTTTTAAAATATAGACACATCGGTTTGTAACTTTTAGGTCACACGGTCCCATAGAGGGTTAATATAAATATGACACAGTCTTATGAATAACATAACATTGAATGTATTAACATCTCTATATTAAATTTAAATATTTCAATTGCATATTATTTAGAATATTCATATTGTATCACATTAATATCCACCGCCTTAAAATAAATTCTATAGCACTAAGTTAATAAAATATTAAATAATCTTTAGAAATGCATCACGCGTATATAAAATCAGTATTTTTGTTACAGCAACGCTTTTTAATTAAAAACACTGCACCGTGTCTCGTTAAAAATTTCATACACAAAATTTTTCCATTTCACGTCCCTCCGCTTGTTCTCCACACACAATTATCGTTCATTGTCTTGATTTAAACGCAACGCTACCCATAGATAATCATCAATTTTAGCAACAAATAAATACCTGAATCAGGCTTCAATACTTGAAGTATAGGCGTCAAGTACCATAGAGTTGCTATCACCGTGGTCATCGAAATGGCGTATCTTCCAAACTTATCCGAGATTTTGTGATAATTTAAATACAAACGCATCTCGTCCATGTTGCAGAACTTAATCTCAGCGATCTCTTGTTTCACAATAATTATCGATAGCTTCATAAACTTGTTGAATCGAAGCAAAAATAATATAAAATAAGTAGCCGTTGCAACCGTGCTGTCTATTATGTTGTCCACCATCGCCTCTAGGTCGCCAAACGCATCGAATAGATCCATGTACATTAAGACCATATGAACGGTGAGATAAGACGCGTATATAATGAAATTCGTATACTTGTTTTTCAACGGCCACGCGTCGCATACCGAAAAGAGGCGTTCATTCAACAGGAGCACATCCTTCACCTCGACTTTGATGTCCTGTGACACACGTGACGCAGTTAAACAGTTCAATTTAATTCCATAACACAATATTCGTTTTTTTTTCCTAACATTTCTAGCTAGAAATAAAAATTCAGTATTCATGGTAAATAAAAAAGTTGCGAGATATTCATTTTTAGAAAACTTTTTAGAAATTCTTTAGAAATGTTTTTCAACGTATCAATGTATTCGCTGTTAAGAATGATTTCTTTCGTGATTTTATCTGATTTTTTGTTCACGTTAAGTGCATTTCTTTGTATAAAAAAAAGAAAGAAAGAAAGAAAAACAAGTATGGTATTTAATAAAATTGTTCAATTCATGCGGATGTCGTCAAAATCACTAATAATTAAAAAACGGCAAGCTTCGAATACGAATTCAAGTATTCTGTATGGAGCATTACACAATAAACATCATCAGTAACCTTCCTCGGTAAATTTCCATAATTAGAGATAGATCTGTTAAAAAATTAATTCATGCATNTGTTCAATTCATGCGGATGTCGTCAAAATCACTAATAATTAAAAAACGGCAAGCTTCGAATACGAATTCAAGTATTCTGTATGGAGCATTACACAATAAACATCATCAGTAACCTTTCTCGGTAAATTTCCATAATTAGAGATAGATCTGTTAAAAAATTAATTCATGCAATTCTAAGCATGTATAAAAACAGGCAAAGTTAAACAATGCCCGATGAAGTTCAAAATAAAAGAAATAAAAATTGTATAAACAAAAAAAAAACACTGATCGCATAAAATCGAACACATTAAGATTAATAGCATGAAACGAATATACGCATTTTAAACATCTCCATTTACAAAAAAAGATAACATATCACAATACAATATTCCCTGCAAAACACTTCAATCTTTCTTTAAAACAATTTTTCGAAATAACTGTTGCTTACGAAATAACGTCCGCATAAATTGATCGTAAAATAAAATTTAACAGAAACGAATAGTACAGATATGTCTTACGTCCATCACGGTGCTTGGTTGTCGCGACATTGTCGTGCGACATCGTGTTTCGTACGAGTAATCGATAAACGATTATTTCATTGAAAAAATGACAATTACCCGAGGCGCCCGCTTCGTTAGAAAGTTGTTCGCAATAATTATCTTATAACTGTTCTTCTTCGAGTAATTTCATGTTCGATGCAATTAAAACTCATGAATTGCGGTTGCCATTATACCAATTGCTTTAATTTCTCTTCGAGTTTCAGGATTCTCGATGACATTTTCTTCTAACAAGTGGCACGAAGTTTCTTGACGAAACTGTGGTACTATTTTTTGCGTCCTGTACGTTTTTATTCGCAAAAGCTTCGTTTTGTCTCCAACGGTGCAGCAAAAATTGATATTCTCCGTTGATTCCAGTGTGCTAAAAAAATAATTGTTCAGTACATAGTGCGTTCTACTGTTGCAACGAAAGTTTGCATCGTATTTTACAATTTTATCACGTTCTACTTACTCCCTTGCATCACGGCTCTCAACACTGAAACGAATCCAAATGCACTTTTCATAATCTCTTTAAGAAATAAATTGGCTTGGAGTCGTTTGATCGCTGGTGTACAATTGAAACTGAATTTGGGCACCGTGTGCAATTTTCGTCTTACTTGTGTCCGGCGTCAAGGAATTGAGCGATGTACTGGTGTTTCTGATAACAAAATGTTCACGAATGAAATGAAAGAAAAGAAATGAAAAGAAATGTTTCAAGATATTAAAGATTCGTTTGTTGAAATCCATAATAATTATACAATCATCGAGAATCAATTTATACAGAATCGAGAAAGATCGAACGATTCTCTTGATATGAAGTAAAAAAAAAAAAGAAAAAATAAGAAGAAGAATCATGATTAATTCAGAACTTTGTATGTATATGGTTCATAAATATAATTCGTTGAACATATATGTCTAAAGATACGTACAACGAGGAAAGCACATGGCGCGTCGTAAATAATGTGGTTTCCGTCATGTCTACGACAGATATTTTCGTTCTTGTAAATCTTAAGCGTGTTACATACACACGAACAATAAGGGAGCTGATACGAGACCAATATGGTTTCTGTTTTAATCACCGATTACTTTGTACGATGGTCGAATCTCGCTAAATTCGTCGCCTTTTCGTTTCTTTAACACCTCTACGTTTGCACACATACGAGAAACGAATCCCGCATTTTTTACGTGTCGTCGGTGTCTGTATTTCATACGCATCAAAGTTTTTCTTACGTGCATATGAAAGATATTCATCCCTGAGCCGTTAAGAACGGCGATGCGATAAGACAGTTTGTATATGTATAATGAAGTAACGAATAAAAAGTATTAAAATCCAATATTTTTAAACTTTTTTAAAATGTAATACAATAAGTGAATAAGTGAATATTTTTTTTATATATATATCTTATGTCTTAGAGAAAAAAGATATTGGATTCACCTCTTATAGAAATTCACTTACATGTATTGACAACCTTAGATCGTCCAAGACAGGCCAAGTATGTATGGTGAATACTTATTGTTCCTGAAAAAAATATTTATACGTTACATTAATTTTTATGTTAAAAAAAAAAAAAAAGAATTCGATGATTCAAATCGTTGATATATTTCTATACAAATTCAGTAGAAAAACGTTTAATCACACATTGTATCAAATTTCATTTTACTAATTATTTTAATAAGAATTTTTTCATACGAACGGCAAAATGAGTTGTCGGATTTAGAATCGGTTGAAGGAAAATTTCACGGAACAGTTGATTAATCTGTGTCTACTAAACAACCAGTCAAGGTTCCAGATGTTTCTTCATTGTCGCGCTAATTCCTTGTTCCTGCCAGCCACGTGCATTTTCAGTACTTTGCTTTTTCAATCTCATTAACAACTAAATAGGAACATATCACAAAGTCAGAACGTGATACGCATAATCAATGTGTCAAACAAAAGTCCAGCCCTTGGACTCAAGAAATACTTGTCCAATGACAAATATTTTTTGGCCCTGATTTGTCGTTTGATGTTTTTTTAATTGATACTATGCTGGCGATTAATTTAAAATAATAATAATATCTACAAAATTAACTTTAGCGTTTGATAAAAATATTAAAAATTATGTCACAGATTCAAATTAATGACACCAATTTCCACACATGTATGAATCTTTTAATTTATAAACTGTAAAATTAATACTCGACTTATTAAATTAATTAAAAACAGGGAAAATCACAAAACTACTTCCGAAGGTACATCGGCTACAAAAATCGTCGGTACCGTTGATACTGCTAAAAAAAATACAGTTTCAATAACTTCTTCATTTTCGAAGCAGCTCAAAAAGAAAAAGAAAAGGAAAAAAATGAAAAAACAAGAAAAAAAAAGAAAAAAATACGGACCGAAATTTCATACGTTAAAACCAAAGCATATAAATGTAAGAAACGAAAATTTACTTGATTCTCTTCTGTTTTCTCCTTCATCGTGATCTCCACGTTAACTTAATCCAAGCCTCTTGCGTAAAATAAGAATCTTACAGCGACGAGTGCTTCGAACTTCCAGTCTACTCGTGACATAATTGATAGGCAATAAGCACATACTTTCGTATCAATATCGATGCATAGGTGAAATCGTACGTGAAATACAAACAGAGGCTTACGTTTTTGCTATTCTTATTCAGGATAGTCATTATGTCATTAAATAAACGACCTGTAAGTCAACCATTTCATTTCTCTTTATTTGAATTTACCAATAATTATACTTGATTCATTGCTGTATACCTGGCTTTTATCCACGTTTTCTTATTCGCCTTATCGAGTCCAAAATGAAACGCGTAAGTTCTGCAGTTTGCTGTAATAACGTTTCTACGATCTTTTTCTGCTGCTTTTTTACAAAAAAATCAGATAACAGTGATCAAAGTATTACCATTGTTTAATTTTTTTTTCTTCTTTTTTTTTTTTTTTTTTT